>DWNE01003824.1:0-16102 GCA_018249875.1 Cecropterus toxeus
AGCGTGAAGCAGTTCTTGCGTTTCGGTGGAAGGGTGTGGTTGCCGGCTCACTTTTATATGAGGCGACCAACTCAGTCATCAGGAGCAGCAACGCATCTGTGATAGACTTCATATAGAAACCCCTGGTCCATATGAAGTTGCTTACAAATGTCCATGGGCGGCAATTACCACTTACCATCAGGTGGCCTGCTTGCTCGTTTGCTACTTCATATTTATAAAAAAAAATGTAAATATAAAAAAAAATATAATTATATTGTAATGCTTGATTTAACTTTCAATATTTTGATTCTCATCTCAGTGCTGCCTAAACAAAGCAGAACAAATTACAAGCCATTAGTGAAATCTGTTCAGATTAGATTAATGCAGATTGTATTAATTTGGCCTCCCCCGCCGGCGCGACCTACAGTTTTGTACCCCTTTTAATTAGATTCGATGACATTGCAAGAGTTTAAATTATTAAGTTTTTACGCATGGATGGAAGTATAAGGTAAACAGAGTTCTTCTTAACTATGACATTCAATGTAGCGTATTGTATCGACTAAAAATGAAATGTTGTTCAGGGCAAACCTTTTGTTGAAGACGATGCATTGTATATGCAAAATAGTGTTTTGAATAAGGTGTAGTTCTAAAGACAAAAAAGGTATTTTTTAAATTTAAAATATATTGACGTTTAGGCATTATTCATAAATACATATAGTCACTAACGTTCATATTACGCAATACATATTTTTAGTGGTAGTCGCATATCAGCGCAGAAGTGCTTAGTGCATCAGGCTGACGGTCGCCCAACAGTTACATCGGAAGACTGGAAGTATCACATTTATTCCACCTGCACTATTTTACTAACACACGTGTAGTCTTTGTTGTTACTTGCTCAAAATCATCATGATGATGATTGATTTTAGGTAAGAAGACCATTGCTTGTTATATAAAATTCTATACCCATATGCTATAAAACTATATGTTATTTACTATATATTATAAATGTTATAGAATAGTCAGCAGCTTCTTGTCGAAGTCATCTACTGCAGCTACCAATACCCCAGGCAAGCGCAGTAAACACGAACAAAGGATTGACTCATTCTTCACAGTGAACTTATAAAACATGTTGGGTAGATGACGATATGCGAAATATAATGTTATTTCCTCGATTTTTTAAGCAGACATAAAAATGTATTTGCCTCAAGTTACTAAGATCTGGAATATAAATATCCTACCAGTAATATTATTTTCTAGAAGGAAAAAGTGAGTTGGTTGTTTCGCTATGAAAACATACATTCAGTTAAACAGCAAAAATGTTTTGTAAAAAGCCCCAAAGGATCCATTTATACCGCTTACAAAGACACATAAACGAGTTTTTCAAGCCTCTTCTGTACCATCATTGTATATGCTAGTGGTTTTTCTACCACATTGTAGTTTGAATTAATGTACATTGCTAGTTAAATTAGACTTATTGATTTGATATTGCTTAGGGAAGACGCAATGGATCATAGGAAAATCGAGGGTCTGGTATTGTTAATAGAGATCTGTCGAAGGTAATATATTCAGGTCTCGTTTCATAAAGGACTAAAAGGAAGCCCTCAATGTTCGATATTGGCAGCGGTCGCGGACGGCCGTCTGGCGAATCCTAAGGATTCTCTTCTCGACTATGAAAGCAAAATAAATTCTATTATGTCATTCCATCGGTTTCTACGTTTCAATTCCTGAAGACCTTAATCGTATGTAAAATATTTGTTTTCGTATCTCATATTTATGTTTGTTGTTATTAAGTTATACTTGTACAATATTAAGTCAATTTTACTAAATAAAATTTCTAGTTATATTATACTTTCATTTTTGTACATGAAGTGGTATGTTTTACAAGAAAAAGTCAATCAAAGATTTTAGGATAAAGACATATGAAAAAAGTGGTATTTTACAAATAATCCAGCAGTTAGAAAATAAATTGGTAGCAATCTGAAAACACAACCACATAAAATATATTTATTTGTACTCCTAGAATAAGCTATAGTAAAAGAGAAAAATGGGCAGCACCGTACGTGCTACAAAGGCGAAGCATGTGGGGCGGCCGAACCGGGGCAACGTGATTAGTCACGCTCCAGATCTCCGCGAGCCACCAGACCTCATCTTTGGCTAACAGCTCCACACCGCTATTTTGAACATACATTCTACAAATTTTATAGGTACGATGTTTTGGCATATTTTACTAGCTTTTTCAAAAGCAATTGAGTCATGTTATATGTTTTCACACAGTAGTGTGTAAACATTTAATCGGTAGAGTTCCAAATAAATAATACGATAGATATATTTAATATGAAACGTAGATAATATAATAGATTGTAATATCAATGAACATAGTTTTATATTTTTTAAGAATTTCATAAAACATTGCCTTTTATATATATAGATTCTATGTGCTATCGTATGATATTCATAATTTTAATACTTCAATGTTATTTCATTCTACACGGAGTGGTGCAAAATTTGGTAATATTGCATCAATATTATGTTATTTAAAATAAGTAAATATACATTTCCTGATAAATTCCTGGAGATTATATTGCAAATAGTAATTTAAGGTTTTTTTATATGTACGTAATTTTCTTAGGGTGGCTTTAAAGTTTGGATCATTCAAATAGTAAATAAAAGTTCTACAAAGACTATTTTTCTTAAAGCAGGAAATTCGGATTACTTTACATAAGTTATCTTCTTAACATGTATAGTTTGAACGATGTTAACTATCCAACTGTCTAAGTTGAGCTGCTCGTCTATAATAAATAGTCATCTTCAAATATAGAGCTCCGGCATCGTTCGCGAATGAGTAAATTGTTATGTACCGAGCGTGAAGGACGAGTAGATCTAATTCCTTCAACTACTTCGTATTTATTATCCTGACATCGTGTACATTGCTTGTCAGAAACTTTAAATGTTCATCTTTATTTACATTCGGGAGGTAATGTAATGCGATAAAGAAAAGTTGTGTTATGTTAGTTTCGTCGGTTGTAAAGTAGCAATAGGCCATGATTGATGAGGCAGATGATGTATGAGGCTGACACGTACGAGTGATACGTGACTTTTTACTATAAATTTAATATTGCGGAGCGACAGTTTGGTGAGGGATTATTTTTATTTAAGACGCTGAAATTCAAGTTATGAACGATTTGTAAAATCATGTCGAATACGGCATATTTTAAGAAGATTATACACGTAAAATTCGTACTCATCAAATTTATATAAATCAATGTCAAATTATTATCAAAAAATTCGAAAATAAACAGAAAGTTGCAGAAAGTCGGCCGAGTCAGGAATCGTTTGATATATATGTACGTCGCACGTGGCGGTCCGATGGGGAGGTCTCTTGAAAAGTTAACCCCACGCTTGCGATACTGTAACTTATTTTTGACCGCTCGATTAAGGCACGTTGCGACAACTTTAAACAAGTTTACTTCGATCAAGTTTATTACGTTCCCTCAATAAAATAATATTTTTTTACGTTTTCGCCCATAAGTTGCATTGTACGTTGCACGTTTAAGTTTTTGGCCAAAGTTCGCAATGGTGATGATCTCATGAAATGATGGGTGAAAATATGAAAAATAATTATTTTGAAGAAACGTAAAACTAGTAATAAGGGGCCACGGGCCTGCGACAGCAAATTGTTCGAGTGACAAGCTGTAGCGCTACGCGATCAAAAATAACTACCAGACGAAGGGCGGCTCTAGGGAATGCGATGAAATAGAGATGGTCTGAGCGGTAATTCGTAAAACAATAATCTGAAGAAAACTTGTAAGAGGAAATAAAATATAGAATAATTGATTTGCGAAATACGTGTTTTAAGCCTTACAATATTAAGGTTATGCCGAATGTTTTAACGTTGAGGCTGATTAAAATAAGTATTAATGGTTATAAATTAATGTAGAAATATGTATGAGAATAGAGTCGATTTTAATTGTCGATTAAATGTATTCTCAAAGATCCTCGGCATGAATATTTTGGTATGAATTTAAACAATCTTAACTATCTACATTACAAGGCCAAGAAGAATTAAAGTGATAAAGGATGTAACAGATATTTAATACTATTACTTAAATAAACGTAAGGGTCATAAGTAAAATAATACATCCATGTTTTAAAAATCGCACCGCTCATCGCGTCGCTCGTCACTTAGGCCGTGTCCGAACGGTAGGGCTGCAAATCTCGAAATTTCGAGCAATAAATGACTAAAGTTAGTATTAAAAGTTTGTTTGTTCGAAGAAACCAAATTCGATCTAGGCATGAGCCAGGTAAAGTTTGAGGTAGGTATTATATATGTAGTTAGCGGATAAGCGTAAAGTGCTAAGGTCTAACGCGCAGTGCGGGGTGTTAGTTTTGAGAGATACTGGATATTATGACAAAATAAGCACACTACCCTTATAAAGGATAATATAAGGGTGTAATGTAGGTTTCTTAAGGAGTTAAAAGACAAGGTGTTCGACATTCTAAGCGCAAATTATTATTCTATTTGCCAGGTGGTAAAACCAATGTAGTTCGACCGGAGAAGTACCACCGCCACATCTATTTCTCAGTTGCAACCATCTCAGTTCTCGGGAGTAGCAACGCACGATTCTAATAATATGTCATACACTACAATCCGTCACACCGATTGGGCTGTAGCGCGTGACCTAAGAAATGGTACATACATACGGTCGAAATACATTACCCTTCTTCTGACGCAGGGTAATCAATATATTTCAACTATTGTACATCAAATTATCTGTCATTCGTTACGGTATTAAACATTTCAAAACGATTTATTGCTATGCAGCTAAACGAAGTATTTACACTTGAATCATATCGATGAGCGGTTACGAGATGACATCACACGAATGCGATGGAAATTTTATTCATGGCCTGGATTTGAATGTCGGAGAGAAAACTACGTTGAAACGTGCAATGTCGCTGAACGGTGATTGTTTTCAGCTAATATTAATGTAACTCTGGAAAGTTGAACTGTAATTAAAATGACAAAAATAACTTACCAGTTTAAATCTATCACATAGCATTTGATACCGTTGCAAGTATACTGTATACTGAGTAAGTTGCAAGTATAACTGTGTTAGGCACAGTCATAGCTGCATACATAATATCATAGTATATTTTAATGTACTTAAATCATTATAACGAATAAATATTAAGTTTATTATATTCAGGTCCGGTTTAAGCCTCTGCTAAATTAATTTGCTCAATTCAAACCAACATGAATGTAGAGTTTAATTGTTTGAAACTACTAAGGGAAAGTCGGACAGGCAATTATTTGTGGATATCATTATCATTTACTAGATGATATTAAACTTACTGTCGATTTTGAAAACTAAAGCAATTAAAATAGTTTTTGTACGTTTTGTAGAAAAACGTGCTAGGAGTCGCATTAAAATATTGTGATATATACATTTTTATCTGACTAAAATAGCAACCGAGCAAGCAGTCCACCTGATGGTAAGTGACTATTGCCGCCCATGGACATCTGTAAGCAACATCATATAGAATAGGGGTTCTGTATGAAGCTGATCACAGATGCGTTGCTACTCCTGAGGACTAGGATTGTCGTCTCATATATAAGGGCAATCCTCCAAGCGAGACGCAAGAATTGCTTCACGTTAGAAATAAGTGTGGTGGTACGTCCCCTATACGTACACTGGTTCTACCACCTGACGAATTGGAATTTTCCTGAAAATGTCCTGAAAATATAAGAGGATTTCGCGGTATTCATATTATTGTTGTATACAGGATGTTGAAATTTAACAAGCGAAAGATGTTATGTCCGTAACGTACTACTTTGTGTGTTTTTAGATATGCGCAGCTTTGCTCTACCCTGCGTGCTAGTTGAAGCTACCACTAGATACAAGTATATGAATGTGATTTTCATGTTAAAAAGACCTAAGTGAAATAAACAAAATGTATTTATTTTGTATAGGCCTTCGGGGACACTTACAAATTGTGAGTACTATTGAAGGAATACGACTTAAACTGGGAATTATGCCATTTCAAAAATATCTAAGTATTTGCGAAGTCGAGAAGTATTACTAACTAGTTACTTCTGTAATTTTCTTCAGTCCTTTATGTATTATCTGTTACGCTTCCGCGCAGCCGAATTTCCACAAACAGGGAATACCATCCGCAATATACGAACGAGCGTGTACCTTGGTTTCTCCTCGAACTAACACAATGCGAGCCTTCGTATTTCACGCATCCCTGCGCGGCGGTCGGCTGACCGTCGTGACAAGCTAAGAATATGATTTCAAAGATTCTTACTCGTAGTACAAGAGAGTCGGTGTTCCGTGGGTGAAACGGATAGGGATTTGTTTAGGATTACCGCTGAGATAAGGAGACCAAGATTATTGTTGACGTTATACCGCATGGAACCTTCACATCTAGTTATCATTGCGTTTTTATAGCATGCGTTCACGAGCCAATATAATTTGGTTAGGCTTTTAATCCGAAATTCTACATAACTTGACTTGAATATGTCAAACATACGAATAAACCTTAAATAATACACATTAGTATTTATTTATTTCGTTCGTCAGAGTAAGATTTATCGGTTAAATATTACATTAATCAGTTTCATTTCTTTAGGATAATTTGTTCTTCCTGTAATAATAATTCTGAATCCTGTTAAAAGAGGCAAAAGATCTTTTCCCTTTTTCTGCTAGGGCACAAAAAGCAGACTGTCAATGATAATATCCAAAGTGGACCTTTATCACGACGTACAAAATTATGCACATAAGTCCTGACGCGGTCAGATGCAGCGCTGGTAATTTATCGCCTTTCGCCGCCCGGCCCTTTGATCTTTTTAAGCTCATCTCGTACACCCTTGAGCCTTATTCCGACCGGCGCACGGCGGTAAACACGCCGCGCCAAGAATATCTTTTGAAGGAACAATAACCCGCCATTATAAGGTTATCTCTTTGTTATAGGAGCGTCGGGAAAATTATTTTCCGCAGATAAGTTTTACATGTAAAATCATGCAAACGTTTCAGTGCTGAAACTTTAATTAGAGTATCTTAAGCAGACGCTCAGATTTGTTGTTCTTTTGTATAAATGGTCAGCTTAAGTATCACCAGCACCAGTAATTGGTCAAGGGCCTATTACAATCCTCTTTAATACGAAAATAATGCTTGTGGGTATTTTTAAGAAATAGCTATTGGAGTTTATTAATTGTATTCATATTTTATTAAAAATAATATTAATAACACCTTTATTAAAGTTGAATCCAATTACAAAGGTTTTAAGTTGCAAGTCAGCCTGGTGTAATAAGCTTCGGTTCGTATTTTACAGAGAAAGAGATTTGTCTGAACTGGAAGATATACATACAATATTGACTGATTTTAGTTACTAATGTAGAAATTTACCATTAAACATAAATTAACATGTATTTCTGATTCAGTCAAGTGAAGTACAATTCGTAGTCAAAATAAGAACGTCAGCAGCTCTTCTATTCAAATGTTTCTTCGCAAAGATGTTTGTTTGCTCGCACACAATCGCGCAATCTGCAGGTTAGAGTAAACTTTCTGAACGAAGAAAAAGGAATTGGCGTTTTAAAAAGCCATTTGAGCGAGGAACAAAAGCTCCGCCGTGCGCCGAAAGGTGGCGGGAGTGTAGCTTAAATAAATATTGCCACCTGAGCCGGCGCGGCCCGATCCGGGCAATAGCGGCCTTCCATAATGTATGAGAGCTGCCGGACGAGGCCTTCGCACGATAACGGGTCCTACTACCTGGTAATAGACACGTCTTTGGTGTAACGCTGGCGGTCCTTTGAGCATCGCTCGCCTGTCCGCGTACTGAGAGCGAATGAATGATCGTTGCGTATTTATGAGAGCAATCGATGGAAGATGGAGGCGCCATTCATTGGGAATTTTGTTATGTCTACACTCTGCACTCATCGCATATTGGAAAACTACTGAAGGAGAGAAAGTTTTAATGAAGACGCCGCCGAGGGTTCAACTCGGGGGTTTTGTGTTCATTACTAAAGACAGTATTATTAGGGAAAGATACTGACAGTTTTTCAGCAAACAACATCAAGTCGTCCATGAAGGTTTTGAAGATGCTAAAGACTTTCGTAGCTCGACTTTGGAAGCGTTATAACGCTATATTCATTTCTACATAATAACTTCATTGTTAAGACATACGAGACAATCCAACGAAATCAACGATAGCAACACAGCGCTGGTCAGCCGGCAACACCAATAATATCTGGAATTGTTCATGCCGGCAGATTTGTATCTGTCGCCCATGGACACCTGTAAGTTAGTCATATTTCTGTGAAGATATAACGATCTTTAGTTTATATTATATAGAAAAAGCTAACGCTTTTTCTATATAATATAAACTACTATACTTTTATATTATATAAAAGCAAAGCAATAGATATAAAAACATTATAGATTCAGCATTACAAAATAATGGACGTCACTACTCTACATTGTAGGTATAATACGTCATTACATAATTTATGCCTACTCGTTACGCCGTGGAATAATTCATGTGAGCTATGAATATGTAAGGCTCGTGCTCGCTTCCTGCAGCTATGCGTTTGTCACTGCAATCAGCGGGGCGGGCAAACAAACTTTGCGCCCTCTCTCCGTACCTTCGTGGAATATCCCTATGAGATAAAGCTGTTTTATTTGGAGGACTTAGTATATAAAATGAAAAAGGATCGCTATAAGTGCTTTTTGAAAAATAATTAAGCCTTATCACATAATGTAAGCTTTTAATTGGATGTTACGATTTTACACAAATCAATAGGGACAGTTTTGTGTAAGTCATACACACGCAGTTGCTTAAATCTGTACATTTTTTAGCGTTTTTGAGTATCCAAGTTAGTGTAATTTAAAATTTTGAGTCCGGTAATAAATTAATTACGTAATAGGTGTATTACACGAACAAAACTTCTGGTTTGACTCTTAAAATAGCTGATAATCTTCAAACGGATAACACAAACACTGTAAACTACAAAAATAATCGCAATAATTGCGTTCTAATCACTTCAGCCACTTAAGGGGAATCTTACCATAAATAGATAAACACACAGTTGCCTCGTAACACTTATACCACCATACTTGCGCCGAGGGTTAAAAATAAACTATGAGATTGTTTTAAATATACATACGATTTTATGTAAATGATGTAATGAAATTGAAATCTATACCATAATTAGTATGCCGCAGAATAATTCAAAGCTCAGTATGAATATGCATCCGCGTGCCGACAGCGCCCGTGCGCAGATGTTCGCTGCAATCAGCAATAATGTGTAATATGTGTATATACGAAGGGCCCAGCCCTGGCCTAGTTAGCAACTAGCGTGCACTTCGCCTACACCAACTTGGAGACATTTGCTATATTGATGATCACTGATTTATAGGCCTTGGCAAGTGTCAATGGCCTGTCCACTAGAATTTGTATACATAATGTTGTCAATGTAAAAATGGTAACTCATTGAGGTTCGACCCCGGCGTATACCACCACACCTATTTGCTTTATGTAGTGTGTTCTGGTTTCCGAAGTGTTAGGGGGGACATATATAGGGGACAATTTAGTCTTATAGGTAGCGTGCGATTCGCGATCGAGACTATCTTTTAATGAGTGCTGCTAAAGAATTTTAAAACTAGTGTTTTGATTACAGTCATGTATATTTTAATGCAACTGGCTACTTCCATTGCTTAATGGACGTGTTAGATTTGCGGGCGAAGTTTGGTAGACATTATGAATATTTTAACATTGTACTTTTAACAGCGAATTTTTATTAAAATTTATGCTGCACTTTTTTGCACTGTAAAACAAGAAAATATTTTCCCACTCAAGACTAGCTGTTGCCGGAAATTGCGCTTCTCACAATTTATATTATCCGGGATGAAATCCTGAAGGAGAACAGGAGTTGTGGATTTTAGCACCTATAGAAAACAATCCCCGTTCAATCTTTGGCAAATACTACGAATGCAATAGGAAAATATTTATATTTAAGATGATGCAATACATATTTTGTTACTATGAAGGGAGTTTGGTAGCTTACGTACGCCCTTAAATTGGGATTGGCCAAAGGAGCATGAACACGACTAGAACCTATCTGTGGAGTTAATGAAGTTGAAATGCCTTTTTTCCAGGTGGTAGAACCGTTGTATTTCTACCGGGGAAGTACCACCGGGACCGGCGAAGTACCAAGCCACACCTATTTCCAACGTAAAGCATTTCGTGTGTTTCGGTGGAAGGGTGTGGTGGCCGGCTCACTTTTATATGAGGCGACCATCTCAGTCCTCGGGAGTAGCAACGCATCTGTGGTGGACTTCGTATAGAATCCCTGTTCTATATGAAGTTGCTTACAAATGTCCATGGGCGGAACTTACCATCAGGTGGGCTGCTTGCTCCTTTGTTATTTCATATTTGTAAAAACAAATGCTTAAATCTAGCATAGCATAAGTGATGTGTGAAAAAAGTCGGTGAGGCTTTTGTAATAATGTTAAAGTACCAAAGGATGAGGCAGTCCATTTAATGGTAGGTCACTCACCGTGGACATATATATGTAACCAAGTCCACATAGAACAGGGGTTCTGCCTGAAGTCAAATACATTGTCACTAATTAGGACTATGTGGGTTGCCTCATATTCTCGCTAGAAACAATCCTCACAGTAGTATTTCTGTGATCGCATCGTACCTTTAAAAACTAAAACCCGACTACATTACGATGTAGGTACCTAATTATTTTCTTTACTTTTCTGGAGAAAACAAACGTAAATAAAAACGTTGCAGAAATAAAGTCTAACTGTTTGTTGAGGCACAACAGCGGATTATTTTCTATCGAGAAGGTATCTATTCCCAGAATCGAAAAGGGCTTTGACGTTTTCTGGCAAAAAGACGAGCGACGTACTAGAGGCGCGTTCCCAAAGTGCTAATATAAAACTATAATGAGAGCGTGTTTATGATTAATATGTAATGATAAAAGCCAGACTTGATTCCGAGGCAATAGTTTTAACATCACAAAACTAAAACCCCTCATGAAAGCGAGCGTAGGCTGTAGGTAGGCGCTCGTTAAATATGTATAATGCTTTTAGCATAAATTCGCCTCGTTACTACACTCTCTTTGCCCGAGAACCACATTCTATAAAAATATTCCAATATTTTCTATTTAAAACTGCGAACTTTGTTCAGTGAATCTACATTTTAATATTTGAAAATCCTGCATCGAAAAGCTTATAATCTCATTACAGTTTATGCGCGCGCACTAAATGCTCGTTCAAAATAATGAAAACATTTTAATGGGTAGAGAGGTAACTGAAATATGTAAAAATGGTCTCATACACAGTTTGAGAAGCTTATTAAGTTTAATTTTTTTGCATTGCGCCCTGTACTCTTACGTTTCTTAAAAAAAAAATACGTTTATGGTCATTCCTTACAATGCACTTTGCAATGATGGCCAAAATAAACAATTATAGGTTAAGGAAACATTATACTTTTACTAAAAGCGCTGAGCGATGATAAATCTAACCACATCCCACTTTACGACGTTAAAATCCATCAAAGCGTTTAAGATACAGAGTTTGACAAATTAATGATACTTACGAGTTATTTCAAAAAACAATTATTTTCTAATGCCCTTAAAAGTAACATGTTTTATTTGTACTAAATACAAGTACTTTTATAATAATTCCAGTTACACAACTACCTCTATTATTCTACGTTGTACGTACATTACAACCTAAGCTCAATTCGTTTAAAACATTTTCTTTTGCTCCAGTTTGCAAAACGATTTTTCAGCGGTAATTAAACTCTTGAAGCAGCGCTACATTGTTCGTCGCCGTCCAGGCGGAAGAAACGGTGGAAATTTGACGCTGAGCGAGTACCTGGTATAACAGCCCGGAGCATTTTTATCAATTTAGTAATATCTTTTAAAATCTTACACTTATTGTTGTATGCGTCTAGTTCTTCTGAAACATTTACATAAAATATGGAAGAAATGTGTACGATCAATCCAAATGCACAGAATCTAAACACTGTTGAATGGAAGTTTTTATCTATTGGATATGTAAACGATGTATTTTAAGAAATTAATTAAGTTATATTACAAAGACACGAATTTTGAACACATTCGTAATCTCGAGATTAATCGATTTTATTCATAAACGGCGAAGCAAAACGTAATCACGATCCATGAAGTATAAAACGCCGTATATCACGCCGACCACGATCCATCACACACAGAGCGGCGTGCGGTCGGAATCTCGTCCGTTTCCCGCAGAACGCGCCGACAGCTGTGCATCGATCCGTTCGTTATGACTGGACAATCTCTGTTTGATTTCACCCTCCGGCAAACACTGGCTTTCCTTTAAATCCCATTATAGTTATTCTTCTATTTCTATACTATGTGATTTCAAAAGTTGCAGAACTGTTTGCATGAACTTTAATTTATGTGGTTTACCTGTATGTTAAAATTATTTACATACTGTTCAAAATGAAGCAATTTATTAATTTCATTTATCATTTTATTTAACACAAATCTAGCCTGATTGCTAACGAGTTGCAGTTTAACAAAACTTTGTTCATCTGTGTAGATATCGTATTATTCATTCTGTTTTGGCCTTGTAGCTCATTATACCGGCACATTAAAAATCAGACTCGTATACTGAGACTAAAAGATACATGAGAACTGTGTGTTTATTTAAAAAATATGCGTGCTTGCTTGCTTGAACTGCTTAAACTTTTACAACACGATCAAGATCTTACAGGCGTCAAAATCGACTATTTCGTACTTCAAAAGCAATCTGTTTTTCAAATTGTCACTGCCATGTGCAGATATACTTATTGAAATATATTTGCCACTATCATAACATTCATTGAATTTACTAAAGCTTAACTACAAACAGAGCTGTAAAGTACACCGTCTCGATTTCTTAGTACACTTCGACAGCCGCGCTGCGAACCATTTGTTATCTGGCCACTGTGACTCGGTTTAGGTTACTGAGATTAGGTTTAAACGTACCAGCATTTCACGTAATTTATTGACTTCTTTGATAGCATCACAAAGTCGGTTAACAAAATCATGCCAATCAACACAGTTTTGCAAGATCAGTTATTTTTCCGATTGTAATAGCAAACTAGCATGCAGTCCACCCGTAAGGGGTTAAATTTAAAGAACAAAGTTTATATTTGAATATGAAATTGCAAGTAATACGTCCATGGAAAGAATTCAATATAGCGATTCGTAAATGGATACGTCTGGGGCGTCTCGCAGACGTCTCGAGGTGCGTGTGTGTGTGCTCATCAATCATGTAGTTGGTCTGCCGTGGGTAAGTAAATTGGCTGCTTTCTAAGAATTGCATTTTATATTTATCTAGAGTAGTCTTAGGTGATCATATAATAACAGACTATGATTATACTCTTTTTAAAGAACCTATTTGTTCGAATTGATGTTATATTCAAAATTATCGTGATAAGATACTTACTTTATATTTATTCCCTTTCTTCTCTCTATATTCTCTGTTATCTCCAATAATGTTTCCCATTTATCAACGCAGTTCATTACCTATACCTTAAACAAGTTTTAAAATTACTGAAATACCAAAGATTCTAGATTGTTTTAAAAGTAGGTTTACTTTTAATTTAAATGATATAGATATAGTATTAAAAGATATAATACAATATCTATAATATACATCTACATTATTGTTTTCATTATGAAGAGGTATGTCAACCGAAAATCTTTGGTTGTAACGGTACCATCTTCACAGTATAAGTGACTCAAATTTCATATCTGTGAATATTATTCGCTGAAGTGTTTCCGAGGCGAGGGCCACTTGCATTGCAAATGTATCGTTTGAAGAGCTTCTGTAATCAAAGTGGCTTCGGTGCCTCTCTGCCACTTGTTTAATTTGCCACTTCAAATATTCCTGCAGTGAATTAATGTTAATTACTTTAATATTAACACAATTACGGGTTGTATACTAACCTAACTAACTTCAAAGCTAAAAGAGTGGGAGGGGGGGAGCTTCCTGGTTTTGGAAAGATTTGTGCCTAATAGTGGGTCATAATTGCAATCTTCTGTATAAAGCCCTTTGTACTGTGTATTTTTTATTTGCGATCAGCATAATGTTAATGTGTTGTATGTAGCCGTCCGTACTACTCGCTTACCAGTATTTCTTTTTTTCAATTAAAACAGATTTGGGAAAAACATAAATTAGATTAATAAGACAAAGATTTCTTCAAGTTTGATTCAGTTATTCCTAACTTCTAATTATTTTAGCCAGGGTTACTTTGTAACTTTCATTTTGATTTCGACGGAACTTTAACTTTAATTTGAATCGAAGTTTGCAATCGTACAAGATTACAACCTAGTTAAGTTTAAATTCTGTTTCACGCTAACGAATGAAACCAAAAGGTTATCCTTTTCTTTTGACCATACAAGCCAACATTGGAAGCCTGTCCTGATTCGATGAAGTCGCCGGGCTGGACAAACGTTGCAGGCTCACGGGGATAATCCGTTAATTTGCGGCCACCCCGCGCCGCCCGCCCTCACACAACTAGCGTTGGGTGTTTTGTGTAGGGTACCGTAGCTATATGTAATATTAACAGGATACATTCCTTCCAGCAGAACATTATCGTTAAAATTCCAGTGACAATATTTCCTTTTCAAAAAACTTATAAAATCTTCAAATTGAACGTTATACATTATTATTAGATAGAACGTTATAATTAATGCGTTTTTATTAGTTTCTCTTATAACAATGTAATTATATCTTGAAAGTCAATTTTAATCTACCTCTAGTTTCGAATTAAAATGCAACTTGGTACGGTTATGCGATATATACGAACATATGTATATACAGTTCAGATAATAGTAAAATATTTTGGTACATTTGAGCTAACCTTATGATAGAATCAGTGGTGAATAGTAGAACTATTCAGTGGCTACTAGTAAATCCCTAATATTAAGACTCGTAACATCCACTTCAATAGATGGGGCTTGGTAATGAGGGTGTAATGAAACGGGTCTCTCAAATATACACTTTAGTTTATTAATAACTCCAGTAGATGGCAAATATTACTGATATTAGGCAAAAGTTATTAGTAGTAGTAGCTTACAAGTTAAGTGTCCTTAGAGAGATTACAGCAGCTATAAATAGCTAGTAAGATAACTGCATGGACAAGACGTAGTTCTGTAATAAGCTATAGATGTGGTCGCCCTACACCGAACGGATTATCGGCGGCAAGCAACACATGATTACAAAGGGCTGCGGCGCGCGCTCTTACTGCGTTACATCTGGCGTACCGTTCATTATTTATGTACACGGAATTAATTACTACTGGATTACTGGTATAATTAATTCATGAATATTACAAACCGGTAAATCAAGTTCGTACCGCATTCTAAAATGGGTTAGCTTAAAAATATTAAAATTATTTCAGATAATTTGGCCTCATTTGTAATATTACCTTGAAATTTGAAGGGAAGTAGGTGATTTTGAAAATAAATTTTATCATTTTTTGAAATCAAAATTCCTGCCGCTGATAAGATATCTAGTTTATGTTTAATCAGACATTTGGTGCCAGAGATCTCGTAATTTCCCAGGATCTAATCTAAATCTATCCGACGGAGATTGCAATTTCGGTTCCGAGATGAGGGCTGTTTGGCACATACCTGCTAATGCCTTCAATTCCAATACGGTAATACTACTAATCCTGAGATTATATGCCATCCGGATGTCTCCAACGGAATGTAATCTGTGCCACTGGAAACGTTATACCAGATATATTAGAGTAATAGAAACTCGTATTTAAATTACCAAAATGTTTACTTATTGAATTTGGAATTAGCTAACTGTTTACTTTCTAAAATAATACAATGAGTTCTACAGTACTGTTGCTGTCCACTTGGATGCTTTCTGTTGTGAGTGCCATACCTAACGCCAAAATGCAAAAATAGGACATGAACATACGAAATTATACGAAATTCATAATTTTCCGGCTAATTCCGGCCGGGCTTCTGGTTCGAAGCCATAGTCTATCTATACATATAAATAAAATTGAAGTGTCTGTTTGTAATATCAAAATAACATTTTTTTACCAAATGCATATAAAT
>DWNE01003825.1:0-16098 GCA_018249875.1 Cecropterus toxeus
AAACTTTGTCATATAATGTTGAGAACATGCACATAATTCATGTACACACATAATAATGTAAGCATCGTACAATAAATGCTTCAATATATCTAGATTTACTATCGATTATAAATAATTTATATTTACTATAAAATATTGAGACATAACATTGTGCAATATAGTTATAATATGCATGTTAGTAAATATTTGGAACAATCAGTAATTATTTTGCAGTCATAATAAATTTGCACAATTCACTCATAGAGTAATATGCTGACAATAATGTTGGCTGAACGGACAACCTGATTAGAAATGAACATAGTGTTAAAATTTATATAATGATAGAAAATGATACAAAAAAATATATTCGATATAAAGTTTAATTTGGTTAATTTTGATATATTAAAGTCAAGTAATTTACATAAAACATTTTAATATCGTAATTACTTTATTATTAATAATATTTAAAATTTTCTTATCAATTGACACTAATAAACTTTAACATTTTTATAAAATATAAGTCATATTTTGTATTTTCACTATATACTAGTGTTTTTTGAGATTAAGATTTGTATTTGTAAGATTAAGATTTGTATGTAATTTTGACAAGTTTATTTGACGTCAGATGTTTTAATTAATTTACATAACATCAACATTTTAATCAAGTCAGTTCTGTTCAGCAACACTATGCAGTTACAAGGCACAAAACAAGACATCAGGACAAACAGACAATACCGCAAACTCTATAGGAAACAAGTATTACATAATATAAGACTATGCGTGTACTTCCGTACACAGGAAATATTTGATAAAGCAAATCATTTTCAACAGATTAGGAATTACACTGATATGAAACGTTATTTATATTATCTATTTACTAAGGAGATTCACATGCGGCATATTTTCATTTCTGTTAATGAATAATGCTTTACAACTTTTTCATTGAACAATATGCCACAGTCATACGGCATACTTGTTAAAATATGTAAGTAGGTTTACCGTGGGTTGGCTTAGCATAAAATATTCCGTGTCGATTTTTTGTGATCCAACCTCTGTTGGAATACAAAAAATCCAAACAACATAAAGATCTTAAAAGTTAACCATCGACTAGGAAGGGGTAAAGATTCGGATAATATGAACACTATCTAACATTTGAAACATCTTAACAATATTAACGCTCTATAACACTAAAATGCGATCCAATTTATTAATATTTTAACACCATTTAATATTAATAATACTGACATTAACTTTATTTAAAGGAGGTCTAGAAGAGAATATAGTATCTATGTAAAGGGTGAAGTAAAATTGAATTACACTATGATTATTATTATGTTTCTTTTTCTTGTGCTTCCCCGTCCTCTGGCAACTTAAAATCGTCCATCCTGACACTCTTAACCAAACACCACTTGTAACTTTCCTGTTGTTAATTGAAGTAAATGTCGAATTCGTTTATGTTAGCAAGCGACGCAGACTTGGGGCAAATACGATTACCAAGCAGAACCAAGTATACCTATACACACTTCTATATATTTTATAAGTACGTAACTGCAATATAAAATCGTATTTTTCCAAGTCTCCGAGCTGCAAATAGATTAGATTGAAGCTAGCTAATAATAAGAATTTTTATTTAACATTTGCCAATTTGTAGACTAGATCTGTTCATTACGTGATCAACATTTGATCATTGATCATTGAATTTATATGTTATAATAGATATATATGTCTCTAGCGTAATGCATGCCTTTCGTACCAACATTTACTTCCCGGTGTACATGCAGATTCTACATACCATGAGCGTTAGTGAGAATATTTCTTATTTACATTTCACAATTGAGCGCCGTGAGTTCGAAGAATAGATTAAGAATATTTCACATTTATGAATGCAATATTTTAAAATAAATCGCTGAAATAATGAATATATATCTTTCGGTTCTCTGAAATTGTAAGATAATTGCAACCTCGTTACAGTTTTATGTCTCGCAAATCTATTCTTTATTCTTGCCGAGTCTCTTCATTGCTCTTTCACAGTCGTCACTTTAAACCCGCGGCGCTTATTTCTTTGTGAAACTACATAATCACTTATGCTATACATTATATTTTAATGTACATTTTTATTTATTTCGTGTATAGCTATAATGATATAATATTAAGTAACGAATGGTATATTGATTAATTTATAGACGTTGATAATGTTGTGACTTTTCGATATTTTAAGCAACAAGTTTTTTTATGCTAGATAAGATTGATGTATTAAGTGTATGTTTATTTCATGCACACGATACTATAACATTTCAAATATGGTGCACTGAATTGTAAATATTTTATGACATACATATAACATTATCACACTTAAGTATCGTGTCACATTATTTCATACAATTATATTTTTACTTTTCCTATCTACATCCATCATCGCTTTTATAAAAGCGTCATTCATTTCACGTACCTATATAATATCGCTACGCTTACGTCACTAGCATCACTAACGCTCATGTGCTATACTATCGCAACTTTTCTAGCGCACTGTACACCTCGCATCGCCCGTAAGGCGCACCGCACACTCACGACACAATCCACACGTCAGACAGTCGCTGGGCGCTCAGCGGCGGACGCGGAAGCACTGGCACTAGGCGGGGCGCGCGGGGTGTCACGAGGCGGGGGGCGGCAGGGGCGCCGCCGCGCGGGCCGGCTCCGCCGCCGCCGGCGACACCGGCCCGCGGACCGCCTCGATGTAGTCCTTGATCAGCGTCGCGATCTGGTAGGCCTGGGGAACGGGTGAAATTACAATGTAAAAGTGTTTTCTCTTTGAAAGTTTGTTTTACTTGCAAGAAAATTGCTTCATGAGAATTCAATCACTTTTCGAAGAAACTGTAATTAGCTACTATGTGACACCATCTTATTACTGTTGTTAATTTTATATTTCTTCTCTTAAGAAATAAAGCAATGAGTTTTACCTTTATTTAAAGTACTAAAGAAAATAAGAGTGTAGCAATCATGCGAATAAATTGTTAATTCAAGAAAGTTGTTTCGAACAAATGCGCTATATTAACAGGACTAATACACCAAGTCATATCGTATGACAATTCACGCCTTGCTTGTCGTTGGAGAGCATCAGTGTCGTATGATACGTCACGCTTCACAGGGAAGTTCACATAATAATTCCGTCACAATCACGTGTCCTTTGCCTGGTCGGTCAACAGCGCCAGCTACGCATGTTTGCGGTCCGCGGGCGTTTCGCTTAGCGTTTTTACTGAATGTCTCTATCGCCACGTGACGTCACGTCACGTCTACCACTGTGTCGTTCTCACATGATCATTGAGAGCATGTACCTGGTCAGTAGACAGCACAAGCTTCGCGTGCTTGCGGTCCGCGCGCGTGACGAGCAGCAGCGCGCGCGGCGCCGGCGACACGGCGAGCAGCTGTTCGTGGTCGTGCGACACGAGCGCCGCGCGCGAGCCGCGCCGCAGCAGCGTCAGCCCGCGCGCGTCCACCGCCAGCCAGAGCGCGCGCGGCCAGTTCGACGTGAACGATTGCTAGACAACACGCACACGGTAATAATATAATCAAACGTATTTATGTATTATTGTAAAACTATAAATATTGATTACGCTCACGTGGATGAAAAAAATATTACAAAAAATGACATTATTTATAATAAATTACAGATGTATTTTAATGGTCGCTTTGTAAACGCTTTGTAAACTCTTGTAAGCATTTTTATTTATCAATTTATAGTGATGTTAAAAATGCAAGAAAAGGTACCTACAGTAGTCGTTATCAACATATTCAAGGATATTATCGCTCAGAATAGTCTAGTAAAGTTTCGTGCTCCGTGTTATTATGAATTAAAATTATAGATAGAACTTACCAATACATCAAAGATAGTGGCGCGCGTAAGCGGCCACGAGCTAGCCAGCGTTAACGCGCGTTGCATGGCAGCATGTGGAGGGGTGCCACGCAATGCCAAGTGATGCAGTCGCACCGCGGGCGCGGGGAGCGCCGCCCCTGCGACTCCCGCCCCCGCCCCCCCAGGGGTTCCGGCCGCGGGTAACGACGCAGGTAAGGCCAAGCGCGGCGGTAGTACAGCCGTAGCCGCGCCTGCGCACTCCTCGCCGCCACCCAAACAGTCGCCCTTCACGACTTGTGCGTGCAGGGCAGCTAGCATCACCTGCGTGATAAACGATAACGTTATGTTAATTTGGTGCCTGCAATCCACCACAAATTGTAAATCGTCACTGCCATATTTGTTATCAACTCCATAATAAATCAGAGTCTTACCCGAAGTTGACTACAGATTCGTTACAGCTCCTGAGGACTAAGTTGAAATGCTTCGGAAAGACAGCAGCGCTTAACACTGCTGTTATAAAACAGAAATAGTCACGGCAGTGGTACCTCTGGAGTCGAAACACAAATGCTTCTCCTTCCTATAACTATCCTATAACACAGGTATACATATCGTCAGAATCCCGCTATTAAACCTGACGACGTTCAAAGTTCAACCACCTATTTAACCTGATGTCGTCGATATTTTTTTCTATCAGATGTATTAGCATACGAGCATGTCACCTTGGTGGTATGTGGTTACTGCCACCCATGGACATCTGTAAGTAACTTCATATAGAACAGTGGTTCTATCTGAAGTTGATCACAGATGCGTTGTTACTCTCGAATACTACTATAGTCGCCACATATATAAGTGAACCGGCAACCATACTCTACCGGCGAATCATAAGAAATGTTTCACGTTAGAAATAGGTTCTAAAACCTGCAAAATATCTGATAGCGCGGATACTCACAGCCTCATCGGTCTCGATGGGTAGGCGGTCGTGGCGCACGGCGTGCAACACCTGGTAGTACAGGAGTTCCATCTCGGCCGCGCACGCGGTTTGCAAAGGCCGATCGCCCAGGAATAAGCGCTTCTTGAACACCAGCCTGTGTACCACATTATTTTATGCATAGACGGAAATTTTCAAAAAGGCCTAATTCGAATCTATAACGAATAGCGAATAAGACTTGGAGGCGTTGCAAACCTAATTTCAATAAAAAACAAAATGACTAGTTAGATTTAAAATCTATTTGTCTATTACAAAATGAACAAGAGCATTAAAATACATACATAAGAAATACAGAAGGTAAGAATGAAATTCTGAAAAGTAATTTTAGTCAGTAAGTTAGTTTAGTCAGTAAGAAAAAAAATTAAAATCAAATCCGTTTATTTTTGGAAAAATAAATATAACTACATTTCGAAGGAACAAGAGGTAACTTAAACTATGTCTTCAGTGAGTCCTTCAGTTTAACTGTATTACTACACAAGGTATATGGACCTGCAAGCGGCGGCGGTGGCGCCGGCCTTCTCCCAGCGCGCGAGCACGTCGCCGGCGCGCTCGCTGCCGCCCAGCGCGCGCTCGCCCGCGCCCGCCGGCGACGAGTTCGCGCACACCTCGTACAGCGCGTAACCTGACACATACCCATTTGATTTTAGAATACTATTTAGCAGTAGCAAACGAGCATGCTGTGTGATGATAAATGGTGACTGATGCCATGGTCATGTAAGTATCATAGTGCTTAAAGGTAGAAATAGATACCCTTAGGCTTTTTCGGTAAGTCAATATTAGGATTCTAGAGAGAGTATGCATCGAAATTGACTTTTTTTTAAACCAGTAACAACGCTACTATTATAAAAGCCAGCACTTTTTGGACAGATTCTGCCCAATGCAACAGTGTTAGGTGCTGCTTTGTTCTGGTTATTAGGGAAACATTTACACAGACAAACTCATTCGAAGCATCTGCAGCCGATCTGGCAAGGGTGGCAGTAGCTAATTACCATCAGTTGGATTACACACTCGTTTACAACTTCCATATTACACAGAAAAAAAAAAGAACAAAATTACCAGTAGCAGAATCACTGAGCCCGATCTTCTCCCTCAGCTCAGCGACGAGTACGTCCGCGGTGGCGGCCGGGCCGAACAGCAGGCCGTGCTGCTTGCCGTCCAGCAGCAACACGCGCACGTGCATCTGACTACGCGCGCCCGCGCACAGCAGCTCCTCCTTCGACGGCGCCGCCAGACGGCGGGGAACTTGTGCGATCGTTAACGCCACCTGGTTTATTTATTTGTGAGTTAGGCCAACAAAGTGATAAGGCCAACAATTTGGATAAAATAATTAAATTATAATATCTAGGTGTCACTCCAATCGTCAGGAGCCGCGACAGGTTAGAACGGAATAAATTTTATGTTGAAATTAGACTTGTACAAGTTGATTGTATAGGAGCAGTAGCGATGTGGACTTTGGTAACGTTTTTTAACTTACAATTAGTGATTTATAAAATAGGAGAAAAGCAGTTTATGAGTTAAATAAGAGTAGATTATTTTATTAAGATTCGTTTAATGGTGCAATATGCCATAAAAGTGCTGAAGGCCTCTGTCTACCCGGCATAAACCCGTCATTTGACGTCTAAGTTCGCAGTAAAAAATTGCTGTTAATTACTAACTTCCTTGTCAGTAATATTAGCGGTGGTCTCGGTAGCATAGCCTAAGGCTTTTTTTGGTTTTTTTCTTTCGGAACTTTCGGAATCTTTGTTCCGGAACTCTCCTCCCTCCTTGATATAGGTTTAGAAAATAGTTCAGCGACCGATCATTTTGCCATTGCACTCCTCTCATCAAAGCTACAGCTACATTAAGAGCAACCTCCTAACCTGTTCCGCGCGTCGTGCAAACTTCCCCTCCTCGGCGGCGTGCGGCGCGGCGCCGCGGTACCGCAGGTGCGCGAGCAGCAGCCGCCGCAGCGGCTTGGCGGGCGGCAGCGCCGCGCCCACCGCCGCGCACAGCAGCGCCCAGTGCCGCGACGACACGCGCGAGCTCGGCTCCGGGTGGTCCGTGGTCTGGGATTTAGTGGATAAATAATGTTCGTTAAGGGATACTAGTAAATCGTTTAACTGGTTCAATAACATTGAATATAATTACATCGTAAAAATGGGTTGGCAACACTGAATTCGAGTTGTATGCATGATGTAATCACTAACACCAATTTGCATTGGAGCATTAGTGGAATCACACTTTATTGAGATGGCAAGTGGACACTATCGTGCTATATTCATTCAATCACCGATGCATTGCGATTTTCATGGGCTAAAATAGTTATATGAATCATATCTGTGAGCTGTTGTCAACCACACCTTTTCACCGAAATGTTCTTACTTCATACATTACGTTGAAAGGATATTTACGCTAGAAGTAGATGAACCACTTACAGAGTAGGATCTCGATCTCTCAGTTGTGGTAAGATATCCTTTCCCAACGTCTAACCAAAGCTACGGTGAATTGGTTTGGAAACTGTAGTAATACAAATATTTACGTCTACAATGATACTAGTTAACATTAGGCTCTTTAATGTAAACAAGAACAGTACAGTATTCCTGATATATCTTAAGTGTCTTATTAAGAGTTTAAGTCTTAATATTTTTCAAACGGTCTTTGATTTACTACTTTCTGAAATTGAATTTATATTGAGTCCGTTTTATAAAACTGTACACAGCAAATACTATTTATGACATCTGCGTAACGACATCATTTACATATTTTACATCATTTACATCCAGAGATTGATCCAGGTAAGACAATCATTCTAACCTGCTTAATGAGCTGCATATACAGCTCGCAGAGCAGCGTGTCCTTCTGCAGACAGCGCTGCAACAGCGCCTGCGCGAGCGCCACGCGGTCGTCGCTGTCGCTCTCGTGGCTGCTCGTGCTGTTGGCCAGGTTCGACGTGCTGCCCTCGTTGCTGCTCAGCCCCGCGTGGCTCATTATATCCTGAGGGTTAAAGTGGTTATTCAGGTTGTAGCATTAAAATATATATATTATTTTTACGGTCCAAAATAACCGGTATAATCGAAGTACATAATATGTCCTACATATATGAAAAATATATATACCAACCGAATTAAGACCTTCCTCCTATTTTGAATTCGGTTAATTAAACATATCGCACGATGAGAATAAAAGGTGCTTAATAAGAAATTAGCATTTTGTGCAAGTAGCAAAACTGTGTCCTCATTTTGGGGAGTTTCTAAAAGCTTTAGCTTTAAAGAAGCATTTGCGATGTTTTGTGTTGATATAAGGACTGCTTAAAACGGACAAATTTAGGAGTTTTTCCTCAATTTTTTTACGGGGTTAGTTACGAACGACTGAACGAAGACACTGAAGTAATTTTAATATTCAAGTACTTTACTTTTAAATCCAAAACATCTCCCTTTGTCAAAAACACTATGAGTAATAGTTTTAATATAGATTATCTTGAGTTTATGCAAATGGAAACTAAGGACACATTCTGTTCGGCATGTAGGGAATTACTTCGAATAACATTATTACGTCACGAAAGGATACTACAACACCATTAGCTACACACCTCTAACGACAGATAATAGTATCAATTTTCGTTTAAAGAACAAGTTAATCAGTAAAACCATTCTATTCTTCAAATTCTTACCTTGAATATCTGCATAGCGGCGACCTCTTCGGCCTCGTTGAGCTTAGTGAGGCTGTGGGGCAGGCCGCGAGCCCAGCACCAGTAGGCGGCCGGGAAGCCCTTGTACGACTCGCCCTGCGACTCCGCCGCCAGGTCCAGCCGCACGCGCTCCAAGCGGTGCTTGCTTAGTCTGATGTAACATGGTATATGTTATTATAGTGTGGCATTACGTAAACATGTTGTAGATATTGGAGCTCAATATCTACTTAAATAATATGTTTTTTGTTGAATTGTCAATATTTCGAAGTAGCTCCATAAATGCTTATTTATGGAACTACTATGAAATATTGTCAGTTATTCATATGAAACGCATGAGTCTTTCATGATGCTTCATGACCGTAAACTAAAACATTACTAATTCTTGTTTCGTTAGTTTCGTCAGTTCGATTGAAAAGCCGTATACATTTAATTCGCACCAAAACTTTTTTAGTTTTTGTTTGTTCATGTTCGATTGTTAAACGAATATATACCTCCGCAGCGTGTTCCTAAGGAATCCACCGGCGGACAGGTCGGGCGGTCGCCGGAGCAGGCCGGAGTCGACGAGCGCGCGTCGTGCGGAGCGCAGCGCGGCGGCGAGGCGCGCGCGCTCGCTGGCGGGCGCGGCGCGGCGCGGCGGCTCCTCCGCCAGCCCGTGCGCCAGCGTGGGGCTGTACGCCGCCATCAGCCACGCCGCCTCCTGCTTCTGCACGCACTCCAGGACTATGCACCTATTGGGGATAGAACGAGCGTTGTGTTACTGTTACTCTACCAAGAATCGTTACAATTCAATACACATTCGAAAATTTCGCAATTTTTGTTTTTAATCTTACAAAAAATTATACAATAATAGCGATTGCAATCAACAATATCAGAGAGCACACAGTCTATTATATTGATCATTGCTATCAGCTAGTCCGTGTGCGCTAAACGGGTTATTTAATAAATATTTACTGTAGCTTCTACACATTTCGAAGACATAAGGTGTCGCCAGCACAATTTTAACTTTGTCCGAGCATGTTTTGGACATTTGGCAAAAGTAGATCTCCCGTCAAGCTAGGTGATTATGCCACAATTATGAATATCTCACCTCAACCCATCATGCTGTCCGTGATGCGTCAGACTGATCGTGAGTCCATTGTCCACGGGGTCCATGAGCAGCGCGGCGATGTTGCTGTACGGATACTCAGCCAGCACCACCTTATCCGCCGGCCGGACTAAGACCACGCCCTCCGCGCCCACGCCAAGAAGCACGTTCGGACCTATAAAACAATGCTTTGAAATAGAAATTCGATAATAGATAAGTGAAAGAGTACTGAGACTATTTTTTTAGTTCATGACATTATGTAAGTAGTGGAAAATAAAGCAAGATTATTTGAAAGAAAAAATAAAAAAATATACGTCGTTTAACTCAGCCCAATCTTTATTCATTGTAAGGCCTAATCGATGTAATCTCTCATTGTAATCTTTATTCATTGTAATATCTATCTTTGTAATCTCTAATCTTTTTTATTCTCTGTTCATTGCATTCTATTAATTGCTATCTCATTCATAAACAATTTACACATACCGTGAGCCCAATAACCTTTGTAGGTGACAGGGAACAGTGTCACGCCATACAGGGGGTACTGCATCACGCAGGACAGGTACAGCGCTTTGGCGGTCAGCTCCGCTCGGCCCGCGCCGTATTGACGGTGAGCCTGCGCTAGTATTGTGGCCTGGGAACATACGATCATTATATTTTTATTGCGTTTATGTATTACAGAAGCAACAAATTTGCTCACAGTAATTGGACTAAATTATATCGTCTTAAAGTAAGCTTGCTTTAAACCTTTTAATAAAATAATGTAGATACTGCAATAAGATCATGGAGGATGTAAACAAATATATTCTTAATATCTTATGTAATAAAATATTACACTGAACTCACTGAGGTATATGTAGACAGTGTACCACACACTTTTTCATCCAAAAGAAAGCTAGCGTTTATGAGACAATGTTTATTTAAGTACCAAACAAACTACCCAAAACTTTAATTAAATAATTTAGTATCAGTCCTGAGACTAACTGCAAGCTAAACTTTACTTTCGCTGCATTAAACAAGAGCATGTAGAAATCCTGAGACTAGCTGCAAATTAATTTTACACGGTATAAGACAACACCGTTAAAATTTCATGTCACGCACCCACTGATGCGCGGGCCGGGCCCTCGCGATCCTCGGCGGCAGGAACTGGTCCGGGTGCGAGTAGTACGCGCGCGTGTGCGGCGGCGGCGGGCTCGGCGGCGGCTCGCCGAGCGCCACCTGCGCCTGCAGCCCCGCCAGCTGCAGCGCCACCTTCTCCGACACCGGGAACTCGTCCATCTGGAACGACGCGATGTAATCAATCATCGTTGTCGGCTACTTGTTTAGAGTATTCGAGTACGCTTTTCACGTACTTACCCATATTTTGCCACAAGCGATCGATTCGCCAAAAACTTGCTGAACAGTGTGCCGCTAAGACACATAATCCTTAGAGTTGCACTCCTTGCGGAGCACGGGTGAGCGTCGAGGCTTTGGCATAAGAACTGAATACTCTTGAATAAAATCGAATAGAGTAGGTCTAACTTCTCGACATTTACTTAGCGGATAAATTGCTTCGTAAACTACATTTATCTAATCTATGAACCTAAAATTTTGTTACCCCCCTCTTTTCTTTAAATATTGACTGAAGTAAAAATTACTTGAGTCAAGAAATAAAAGATATATCTTTACCATATTTGCAAATTGTTTTAAATTTAACGATGGGCCACGAACCTTTTATTTGGCGTTGTAAGCGTGGCGTTGTATGTTGAGAGAATTTGAGAAAACTACTTTAATTAGCGGCATAATTTCGTTACCATACAAGATTATACACATACATCTATTTTAACGCTAAACGCTAACGCGTGCAGCGCCAATATACTTAAACTGAATATTTCTTGCCCTTCCGATAAGGGTCTCTCACACTTAACTTCAGCATTTGAGTCAACACAAATATCAGCCGATGTGAACAAACGTACACTTTAGTCTTAAGGTACCTTAACAACACTGTGCACGGCTTGCGCGTACAGCAGCGCCACCTCAACGGGGTCGTGGGGCAGCTCCCGCCCGCCGCGGAACAGACGACGCTTGAACACGAACCGGTTGTCCGCTGAACCGCCGCCCGGACCTTGTTGCCTGTAAATATAATAATTATTATATTATGTGACACAAGTAGCTTTATAGTAAGAAGTTGGCCCGTGCGGCCCATGGTCATCTGTAATTCACTTCAAAAAAAAATATATATATATATATAACAGTGTGTAGAAATCGGTCCAGGAACACCTGAGCTATTAAAGACGTTTTCTACACTCATAGCCCCACAGTAGGATTTTCTCCTGTGTCGTGGGTGCCATGGACACACAAAGACGAATTCACAAACACCCAGACTCAGAACAGCAATCTAAACTCATCATTTACATTACTGTCTGAGCGGGGATCGAACCCTGGACCCAGCGTGTCAGACCGGAATACTGACCCCTTCGCCACGCGAGTCATCAATTATAATACTTCTATTTCGAATTAAAAATTGTCGGTTGAAGTAAGTCTATTTCCTTTAGTTTCTGAGCCATAGTATGCAATACAGTTAGTTACTGTTATGATCACTTGACCTATTCTAACATTGCTTTACCCGGTGTAAAGGTTATAAGAGCTAGTGCAGTTACACAAAAGGCATTTTGCTACAGCCTTACCTCTCTTCGTGACAACAATGCAAGTGCATTCAAAAGGTTACTATGAATCAATTCTTAGCCTAATAAGCGGTGTGAATAGCGAATATGTACTAAAATATAAACATAATGTTTAAAATAAATAAATTCTAAATGAATATATAATGCAATTTAAGCGTTGACGTGTTACGGTCGCAACTTTAAAACTAAGCGGCTACCATATTATAAGGGTTTTAAAAATTTAAAGATAACAAAACCCTCTTTTACGAGTATTTCCATTGTTCACTTACTGACTTGAAAATACCTTTACATTACCTGGTTAACCTGATAAACGCTAATATCAGAAGGAAAGAATAAGTTTATCTTACTAATTCCTACTACATTTATGTTTATGTTACTATACTTACTCTTTCATACAATATCTACTGGTCAAAGTTCGCTAAAATTGGATTAACACATAACACATTGAATTAACACACAGAATATTCATTACCGCAGAAAACGTGACTGAAGCTAGTGAAGCCGTGGGAATAAACTATATAGCCGTGGGAGTAAACTAAACTAGTAAACAATATGTACTTAATTAAGTATGGAATAATTTTATGTATTATTTAGGTAAATTATTTCCAAAAACTAGTAACATTAAAAACATTAAAACAAAAATGTCGACTGTTAAAAAATAAAATTTAATATTTAAATTAATACGAGTTTTTGTCAAAATAGTCAAGTAATAGTGTTATAATAAGTATATTTTTAGATTGTTTTCATTTAATACCTATATTGTCGATATAGTAAAAAATCCCTCCCCCGTTTTTTCCTCCATTTCCAGGTGCATTTTTTTTAAATTATATAGCCTATGTCACTCTGCAAACTAAGACAATTCTAATGACATGTCATACGTCACAATCCGTCAAGCCGTTCGGGCTATAGCGCGTGCCAAAGACATGGACATACATACAAAGAAATACAAACATACATACGCTCGCAAAACATTACCCTCCTTCTGACGCAGTCAGGTAAAAAACGATACTATAAAATACAATACAATTTCTTTCACTCTCACTTTTTTAATTAGCACACATAGAAATCTAAAGTTTCTCCGCTTAGCTCCTCATTGTGGGCATAAACATTTCTAAATTGAGTATATCCTAACGTTATATATTAAGTCGTAAATAACCCTGCAAAGTAAACAGGTTTTGCTGCAGAAGGATTTATTTTGCCGTATCTATGTCAAGATCAAGGAAGAATTGTATATATCATCTATACGCTGTGACCGACTAAAGTCGAAATAAACCTAATAAAAAAATGAAAGCTAATTTGATATGCAAATGAAATGAGAAATTTAGATAAAATTTCCTACAAAACCTGTTTACAAATAATTCCGTATGGCCCCGCGTGCTCGATTTATATCATTTATTTTTACGCGACCTCATTAGCATGTATTTGATATAATCACGATAATGAAATCGAATCAATCAGTTTGCTGGCACATTATAACAACTACATTATTTTATGAATGATTAATTACATTCAACAAACGTTTATTGTAATGTACAAGAAATTAAAATTCAAGTTGAAATATACATTATTGGTTTGTTCTTAAAAGTGCTGGTATGAAAACTCTAAGGGAGATGCAAATATCCCAGGCGTTCCAATTTAGTCCTCAAGGGTAGCAAGGCAGCTGTGATAATCCTCAGGGAAATTTTTAATCTTATTTAAGGCTGATTTTGGTATTTTTGGATGCCAGTGGCCATTAATCAGGAGACCTGTTTACTAGTTTGCTACTTCTGTTATGGTAAAAAAAGATTACTATTAAATTGTACCATACCTAAATTTCCTAACATAAGTATAATCACTTATTGTAATCTCTATAGACTCATTCTGAAGTCTTTCAAATGAAGAAGGATTTCGAGTCCTCCACTTTGACCAAAAGGATTAAAAGATTTCAGATAGTTAAATAGATAAGAAATCAATCATTAGACATATTTTGATTAGATATTAACGAGCTTTATTTTTATCACTAACAATCATCAGATCACTTTCATATCTCAAATCATCACTGCCTTATAATTATTGTATGCAACACACAACTGATTATGGGTTTAGTAACTAGTTTTGGTTGTTAAAAACCAGTTTTACTTAAAACTTTTTTGTTCTTAAGTACATTACACCATCAGTCTCGTTTTTTGTGACATGACGCAGACGGTGGACTCACAAAAACTTAACCTTGCTAGGTCGGCGGTTACGTAACCACTTAGAGCCATTATACAAGTCCTTCGCTAAGCTTTTAGTCCCGGCTTTTGTTGTATAATCCTTTTAGCCTAGAAAATACAACGTTATTTAGAGAAGCGAATAATGCAGCCTCTTACAAAGTCACTGTTGGCTTTCGATGAGAATTAGTGGCAAACGAGCCTGGAACCGAAATGTATATGAAGCAGTCCATAGACGTATAATACAGAATTAGAAGTAGTTCTGATTAATAAACGTATAAAAATAAAATTGCTTCTAATTAAATAAGGAAGCAAAAGACGCATGAGGCATTCCAACTTAGCCGTCAGGACTATAATCCTGTGATAACAAATATCTCCACGTGGTAGTGCCACCAACCATTGGATGAACTGTACATTCATTTGCTATTTCAATTTAATAAAAAAGGAAAGTAATTTTACTATCTAAAAATAAACGATATATACTTAATCAACCCTCGAAGCACCTATCCCTTGACATAAATTCATAAACTAGCCAATTCATAAGCTACCCAATTCATAAAGTTACGAATCTCGTAAAAGTTTCGATTATAAAAAAATCTATTTAACCAGTCTGCAGCACCGAATATAAATTCTGACCAAGGGCGCTCGGAAATTTTACTACCAAGCTCATCTAACTTTCGCAAATACCAACAAATTAGGATAACGCTCTCGTGTTTTATTTAACTTCGCTAATACAAGAATAAGTTCGGTTCGGTACAAAGTTTGCAGCGATCCGAACTTTAGAATACAAAATAATGCACTCCGAACAGTCGATACTGTAAGTTCCGGACTTAATCTTAGTCGGGATTGCTTAAGTCTTGCAGTCTGTCTGTTTCGTAGGTCCATTCCATTACTTAGGGAGTTTCGCAATACACTTTTATTTAAGCTTGAAACCTTAGGATAAGTTGGAAAAACCGACTATAACTTTTAAACAAGATGAACGGTTAATTCAAATTTAATATTCTGAGAATGTTTGGAAACTTTACTGCGTTATGTTGAACGTTACAGCACTTTGCGCTCTAAACTATTCACAAAGTGTCGTTCATATAAGTCTTGTAAATAGTATTTCGTTCTAGCACATAGAGACTCACGGTCTTGTCACTATTTGCTCGGCTTTTTATACTTAAAGCGTAATTTGCAAATGGCGTAGTGGTTTATCATTATCCGGATATCAAGTAATCAGAGTTTTAATGCACTGTTTGATCTTAATATTGTTTATTTTTTTTTTTTGAAGTGCAATTTGTATCGACGAGTATTGTAAAAGCGCCTATTTAATTCATAACGATTATGCATTTTATACTTCTTTCTGCTGTAAGATTATTTCTAACATAAGTGCTATTCTCACAAACACATGTGTACCAATACCCGGACGTAGAATCGAAAACTGTCTATTTAGAATCGTACCTAAGACTCTGTACAGAAGAGCGATATGTCATCACAGTGTGATGATGATGATCTATTAATTATCGGGGACGAGTTATGTGATATTCGTTCCCAAAACCCCCGTCTTATGATTACACGATTAAGAAATCAAATTGACATAGGTAGCTACATCTCCGTGTTATTTTTTTTTATATAAATATGAAATAGCAAACGAGCAAGCAGCCCACCTGATGGTAAGTGGTTACTGCCGCCCATGGAC
>DWNE01003826.1:0-16097 GCA_018249875.1 Cecropterus toxeus
GCAAACCGAACCGTAGACGACCGCCACGAGTCCAGCTGGTGTGGACGGAACTTCATCTATTTCACGAATATACTATTATTCCTAATTTCTTACCATCACAAACACATGAAACAGCAAGGTTTCTACATATACTCACTCTATTTTTTATTTAAAAAAATAATAAATGAGTATTCAGTTTAGGTCTAAATGACAATTGCCGGCTTAGATTATACATTTTTATGATATTTCGGAACTATGAAATTTCGAACAAAACTAAGCCGGCTGCGGTGCTGGACTTAGTGCGGGGTACTGTTCGTAGATGGCGTTATATTCATAATTTCCTATATATTTAGTTCTTGTCGCAATCTTGTCTTTTATACTTCTACAAAAACGATGTTTCACATCTGCCAGGCATCCCGAAACGGCAATTTTTTATTTGTAGATTGTTCATAATTTTAAAGCTGTAGGCGATTGAGAGACAACACTCGCACTAAAAAACCCCCGGTGGCCGTCCTCAGCACTGCAAATGGGATTCCGGGATCTCCAAAGGAACCAACCAAAGCCCTCTGAACGCGTTGTCACAGCGGGCTCCACCCAGGTGAGCGTGTGAGACCACCGCACCGACTTTACGACGGTTGTATTGTATTGTAGGCTGGACGATTCAGCTCCTATTCTTGCCGCTCGCAAATAATGGACCTTAGAGACGATGAATGGGTGAATGGTTTTGTTTTCATTAAAACAGAGGGCATACAAAATTGAATATTTGAAATTGCCACGGGACGCCTGGCCGATGTGAAACATCGTGTTCGTGCAAATATGCACAAAAGACAAGATTGCGACAGGAAATTAATACATAGCATACTGAAAAAATGAAATATGAATTTATTACAGGAATTATGACTATTTATTTTAAAAATATTCAGTTTCATTACATACAAAAATTCAGTATAGTTTTCAAGTATAATTAGCATTATTTACCTGGTTACTACAGTATATATTTAGATTATTTAGTAATGTGTACAGTGTGGCGAATCCGTCGCCACGGTATGCCTCGCCACGCAATTAGATTTACCTGTGCGTATAGATATTTCATATCAATATAGAGAAGGAAACCAGCATGCAGTCCACCTGATGGTACGAGGACCACCAGATAACATCGGAGACTTACCTGGTTAGCCACAGATTAATTGCTACATCTAAGGACTAAGTTATAACTCGGATAAATATATCTCCCTTACCACACCCTTAAGACCAGAACATAGCAGCTACACTGCTGTTATTAGCCAGAAATAGGTGCAGAGGTGATGCTTCCGAAGTCGAACTACAAAAAGAACTTTACGGACAGATGGTGTCAAAAATACAAAAGAATTAATAGACGCTACGAAACAATGTTATTGTCATGTTAATCCGACAGAAAACTGCTTTGTGTGGTGACAAAATGTTAGCAGTATTATGTTTGTTAAAAGCAAACTTTTGTTTACCCAATGACGTGTTCAGTGCAAAATCCAGCGCTACACCGCTGAATGTGTCTACTGCGTACACTCATTCAAATAGTATCATAATATGGCGTAAATTTAAAAAAAATAAAATAGACTTTAGTGCGATACAATAGGCTTGAGTTTCGATTGTCCGGGATACTTGAGTCGGTTGCGTGGGGCACGCATCACAACCGGTTTATGTGACGTCACCGCATGTCTTGTTATTTGAAATTCGAATCATTTTCGACCCGCTACGCGACCGTAGTGACCGGCGGTAAAGTAACAAAATGTCTTTTAAATTTTAAAATTGCATCCGCTTGTGTAAAATCTGTTTGTATGTATGAAATAATATTTTATTGATTTTACTAAAGTGTTAACTTTAAATACGTGGTGATTGTTACGTACTTGTGTGTGTCGGAAGCTCAACAGAAGTGGAATACCGGAATGGCGGTAAACTTTAGTTTTATTTATTTTATCTGTCGGAATTCTGGGGCGTTGATGTTTATTCAGCCTTACTCGATTTATTTACCGAATTAATATATTTTGATCTTTGAGTCACAATTATAAAGAGCCAAGATAATTATAATTTCATACTTATAGTACTAATATTTGCATAAAATAATTATTAAGTTATTAAAGGCAATAATTTACATTTTAAATATGCATATTGCACCTAACCACATTTAATATATGGCCAATTATGAATGAATAAAACGCTTACACTAATTAACATATATATACAATTATTATTGTATTTATATTTATAAATATTATTTTTCTTTGAGCTTCTACTTAACGTATTACCGTCATAAAATTAGGAACTATATTGGCGAAATTTAATAAAGTGTATTTAAAATATTTTTCCATGGTGACCAAAGACTTCAGAATCATTATTTTCTTTTATTTAAACTCGACACGTAGCTCCTAAACGGATAAACTGATTTGAATGCGGTTTTTTTGATAGATAGAAGGTTTCAGGGTGTTAGTTCTTAAACATGTTTTATCAAAATCGATTTATTTGAAAAATTGATATACTGTATGTAAGCAGTTTGTATTTTAGTCATTGCTCCATAGACTTGTGTTTTCACTCGATTATCGATTACAAGTCTATCGATTTTTAATCGATAATATTGATAGGTAATAACGTAGATACAATAACATAACGAATTAAGTACCGGGGAAGTACCACCGCCACACCTATTTCTAGCGTGAAGCAGTTCTTGCGTGAGGAATGGTGTGGTTGCCGGCTCACTTTTATATGAGGCGACCATCTCAGTCCTCGGGTGTAGCAACGCATCTGTGATCGACTTCAGATAGAACCCCTGTTCTATATGAAGTCGCTTACAAATGTCCATGGGCAGCAGTAACCACTTACCATCAGGTGGGCTGCTTGCTCGTTTGCTACTTCATATTTAATAAAAATGTATAAAGTCTAAAGGCACAAAAAAACTATAGTTTGGATAAATAAATGAATCAATTCATTGTTAATAAAAATATGGCAATCATTAAGCTCCCGACGGAGTTGAAGTAATTTTCCGGCAACTTAAATAATATTTCAGTCTTGCTCTTAACCTAGGTAGAACATGTATGTTTGTAAAAATGTGAAGAAAATAGTAATATTGCAGCAATAATTCCGTTGTAGTCGTTGCACGAGCTGGAAATACATACGTTTCCATGTTTCTGGAGTCGAAGCACGTGTACGGCCAAATCAATATCATAGCAAGAGGTTCAGTGCACTGAAATAAAATAAGTACACCACTTTATTCTTTAAAGCACTACACAGAGCTCTTTTTTGACCGGACATTTATTTCGATAAGTTTCCGTGGAAATTACCAAAAATTTTTTTTAAAAGTTATGTTATCTTTTTCAAAACGTGGAAGAAAAAGCGGGCCAAAAATAAATAAAGAATGTAGGTGAAATATTTTAAACGAATCTTCTTTATATATATTCCCATTGAGACTACAAAGAGAACACTTGTAATGTTTCACTAATTTCATTTTTCCTGCGAGTGTTGAATTCATTTTATTTCTAGAAGAGCATCACGTGCAAGGAATATATATATTTGAGAACAATTTATTTCAATAAAAAGTAGTAAAATTTGATGCGCTAATAAAATAAATAACAAAATATTAAACTAAAAAAAAAACAAAAGTCCGGACTGCACAATATTTAATCTTATGCAAATAAAACTGAAAAGAAAAAATATGTTCCGTATCTTATCTTATATTTAGCGGTCATCCTAATTAAAGTGAAACTTCTTTATCGATGTATGAGAGAAATTTACTATAATAGTATAATTACGCCATGGTGGTATTTAATGTTGCTAACGAAATTTGCTGCTAGGCTTAACACTTCGGTGGACTTCGGTGGCATTCCTTAGGTGACCCCGGAGTCCTCTTCGCAGCGCTGAGGACGGCCACCGGGGAGTTTTAGTGCGGTAGGCATCCCACATAACCCGGCGCCGCTCCCACGTTTTCGGGTACCTTTTGAAGGTACCCTCTCAAAAAAAAAGAAAAGAAAATTTAAAAAAGTTTACTGTTTGAAGGTATTTTTTTTCTTAACAGTTCATGAAGTTTTGATTATTTTTAGAAAACTCATAAAATTCTAGAAAATTCAGTGATGCCTACGATTTGAACCTCGGACCCTTGATTGAGAGACTGGAAGTCAACTATTAAGCTATCACTGCTTGACATATTTTATTTTTATTTTTAGTTTCACTTTTGCCGTGTGTGAATAACACACACAGAATTTTTATTTTCATAGATATCTGTTAGACTTAATATATGTTAAAATTATGTGTAAGCCCTAAAAATTTGTAACTTAGCCCTAAACCCTTAAAAGGGGTATATCGATCGTTAATCACCCCTATTTCTATGCTAATGAGGTTTGCCCAATGACCGAGCTCACTTGCCTCAGCACATTTATTTCTTTATAACTAGCGTGTGAGTTATTTACATCGTTACTCGGAAACTATGACAGATTTTTAATTAAACGTAGGGAAAAAGTTTATGATTGCGCTAATAAAAACTTGAGTTTCTAATTTTATTAATGGCCAGATGCATTGGCAAAATCCATATTTTTTAGACTTTATAAGTGAAACTTCTTTAAAATCGTTGTGATTTAAAACTCGACGAAACAAAAATGTGTTACGAAAGCATTTGGCGACGCTATAACTAGATGGCGCTGTCTCCATTTCTGAATCATGTTAACGATTTTTTCGTACCTTGTATAAGACCTCTAGTTTGGTATATTCGAAACTTATATTTTCGAATATACCAAACTAGAAGGAAGAACTCCCAATAGGGGCTTCAGTTATTATTTAATCGATTAATAGTAACTTAAAGTTCCACTTCTCCCATTTTGTGAATGAATTGCATAGATACACTTTTTTACTGAATGACCATGTTTGTCTTCCCCATTTAATGCGAGTAATCAAATTCATTTATATCTAGTTGTGCTCTGTGGTATCATTTGCGTTCAAGAATGGGTCTCAATTACTATTGTTAGTCCTTCAAAGCTTTCTTTTTTGCGTGTGATATACAAACACGCGATAAATATCATATGTATAGATATCCATATATGCCAAAAAATCGGTCATGCGTACTTAAATTTCTGGTCGTCTAATTTCAGTGTAAAAGACTGAATTTCTGATTATTACGACACCGGTTACGGTTAAATCGTTGATTTCATATAGCCTTAAATAACTTAAACTGTAGAAATAGAATTACTCTATTCGTACTATGTTCAAAAACATCGTGCGAATCCAACTGTATGGAGTGAAATAGCGGCTAAGTAGCTCCAATTAAGAGCTCAGATTGGGTTTGCGGGTCCCGGGATCGAATTCCAATATGGCCACTGTCGTAAACCCTTAGTTAGTTCAACTTAATCTTAGTTTAGATCCCTCCGTGTGAGTATGTTACTAGTTACAATGTTTGGAGTTTATTTGAGATTCTGTTGTTTATTTTATTGTGTATGTAGTACTTTTTACCCAACTGAGTCAGAAGGAGGGTGATGTTTTACGAGCGTATGTACGAGTATGTATGTTTGTGTGTATGAATGTCCATTTCTTTGGCACGCGCTACAGCCCAAACGGCTTGACGGATTGTGACGTATGACATATCATTAGAATCGTCGCAGTATGCAGAATAAAATAAGCTATATTTAAAAAAATGGCGCCTGGTAATAAAGGAAAAAGGGGGAGGGACGATTTTTTTACTATTACAACGATATGGGTATCAAATGAAAGCTAGTAAGTACTTACACTAACCAGAAGAATATATACATTGCTATACTTTTACTTGAATATTTTGAAAAAAAAAATCATATACGCTTAAAATTAAATATATATCTTTAAGAACAAATATTTCGTTTTAAGCAGTCGGAGTTTTAAACGACTTTCCAAAGTAAAGGGGTTATGTTTTAATATTTTGAACGATGTTACTAGTTTAAATTATTTACAAACAACAATATTACACGTTAAGTACAAAGTGATTCATTTTGTGGCAATATTAAAACATATTCTAATAAACTAAATATAGAAGTTGGGTTTAGCGAGATATACAGGCTCGATAAATAATATTAATATTCCAATATAAATCGTACATGAATGGGGGAATTTTCCTTTCATACCTTCGGTATTTCTTTAAAAGACGAGTATGAAAAACCGTCTTAAGATACCATTCAATATTCAATGCTTTCTTCTTTTGTGAAGTTAATATGAACTTTTCTAAGCATTACACTTTGAAATGTAATAAAAATCGGCTTACTCACGTATGAATGTTGACTGAAAAAAATCCCGAGGACCAGTTTCGTTAGATTTTTTCAGACTTCACTTTGATCCGCATGACGATTACTTAAGTGTGTGTAGTCTAAAGACATATTTGTTTAGCGGGTGCGTTTATATTGATGCCGATTGCATATATCAATGGGTTTTAAAAACGGCATATTTTTTTCTGAAAAGCAACACTCGATTTTCCTTGAAAACAACTGGTGGAACACTCGTTGATGTAATTCTTTACCATAGTTGGATAATGTTTTACATTGATTCATAATTAGGGATGTGACTTGGCTGGACAAAACTCGATTTTTATATTAATCGATTCTATTTTTTTAACAAACAATCGATTTCCAAAAATCGATGTTGTTTCAAAAAATGATCTGTTTAAAAATATATATATATTTTTTTTGTAACAAAGTTATCCCCGGATACTTTTTCTTCATTTAAATGACATTATTTATACAAAACGCCACAAATAATAGGCGTTGCAAGTAAATCTATTATAGAACTTCTGTTTAAATTTCGAAACGTGAACTACGTTGAACTAGGAAATAAATAATCTTATTAGTAATTAAAAGGTCAGGCAAAAATATTGGAACATTGGCGTAAAATAAAAAAAAATGATTTATAAAAATCGATTAACTAAAAAAATTATCGATTTATTAAATATCGATTACTTTTTCACATCCCTATTCATAATTAGTATATATAAATAAATATTTCTTTATGTCCTTTATAGAATCGTAAACGCTGCCTATCATGCGAGGATCTTTAGAAAAGTTGTTGTGCATGAGCCCACGAAGATTTTTAAGTTGTTACGACCAATTTTCGAAACATGGCACCACTGTTTTTCCAATGAATTTTATGTAATTTGTACTATGTATGTATGATCGTCCTCTAATAAACGCGGCTGAAACTGCTGTGACACGCAGTTTCACCCGCTAGTACAAAATATTATACAGAATAAGAAAACTCTTTTAATTTACGAATACATAATCGCTGCATGTCAGAACCGGTGTTCCAAGCACCGGTACTGTAAATCAGCGTGTGTCCAACCGCACTCAGAACGCGAGTAAACACCCTTGCACGCCACCAGTTTTATTCCACGCGAAGTAAACACCTTCAAAGATGAAATTCTCGTTCGGCAAACAAAATGAAGTAGGTACGTACTTACAAGTATTTTAATATTTTCCCTTTGATCTCAGATATGTGTAGTGAATGCTTTTAAATCTTGAGTTACTTCATCTGTCTTTAACGTGGTGGGTGCATACAAATTGGAATTAATTTGCCATTAACTCGAATGTGTTACTAGTTTAGTTACTGAACTACAAAGTTTAGCTTATTATTCTCTAGGTGGTAGAACCAGTGTAGTTCTACCGGGGAGGTACCACCGTCACACCTATTTGATTTATAGCGTGAAGTAGTTCTTGCGATTTGTTGGTAGGGTGTGGTTGCCGGCTTACTTACGAGTATATCTATGACGATCATCTCAGTCCTCGAGAGTAGCAACACATCAGTGATCGACTTCAGATAGAACCGCTGTTCTGTATGAATAAACTTACAGATGTCCATGGGCGGCAGTAACCGCTTACCATCAGGTGGACTGCATGCTCGTTTGCCACTTTAATGTAAAGAATAATAATTATAAATATTCCTTATTGTACATAGATCTGTCAACCTAAATCAATTATGCATAGTAACTATCTTAAAGAAATACTCTTAATTCACGGTGCTGTGAAAGTTTTCATTTTACCTTTGGATAAATGTAGTAAATTACTAGCGTATTAGATTTAGATTACGTTTAATACGACAATTACTAACCAATATGTCACATTTATTCACATGTCTATGTCACTATGTCACAAACTATCTGGCAAATTTCACCGAAATCTGACAAGTTTTTGAGTGAAAGTGTAACAATTATACCCTCACAAACTTTCGCCCTTATATTATTAGTAAGATACTTCAATTCAACTGTTGTGATTAAACCTTTATCTAGGTCGAAAGGGGCGTTGCAGCACAGTAAAATACGACACAATTACGTACCCTCTAGTTTCCGAAGTGACGCTCTTAATTAAGCCTCACCTTAAATCAACGGGGTCACATTTCATTTCGAAGGTGTATGAAGTTTCGTACTAAATTTCTATAGGGACTGTATTATACAAGGGGTAAATTATATTAGGTCTGTACAAGTAACTCTATGATTTGTTGCCTAACCATACTCCTGACAGTTTATATAATACGGACCCTTGTTTAATTCATGCATACCTATAATAGAAAATAAAATTTTAAATGTTAAAACTATTGTACCTAAATGTTTGCGATTATGTTTTGAGTGAGAGGACGTCACTAAAAAGCCTTTTTGTGTAAATAATTATTTGGAGTAATTCGATCATATTATACAACAAATATCACAATAAGAAATGTTTTAATGAAAATATAACGCATAACCCTCAGACTAAAAAAATAGAATGATCCTCTTAAAGAAAAACTACTAACACACACGATTTACGCACACTTGAATGCAAATTTTCCTGTTTGTGTTTACAAATAGGAATTTTGTAATTAAGTGGTATGGTAATAAATGGTTGTGGCATATTATTATGAAAACAAAACTCAACTAATAATACATACCTAATAATACACATACCTACGCTGGAATATACATAACTTTCCCTCTGGAGCCGCGTAAAAATAATTATGTTGTTAAGTTGAAAAATATGATTCGTAACAACATGAACAGTTTATTTTCTCATATAAATACATATTGTCCAAACATATTCCGACGTTGTTTAGTCTATCTTTTTGGTCCGAGTCCACCAAACAATGACACGACAGCCGGGAAGTGATGAATCATGAGCGACGTCCCGTAGGAAGCGTTGAAAATGCTACATCACCAGTGCTTCCGTCCGGATATGAACCCTGTATCGTCTTCCGAGTACCTCTAATGACCTTAAGACCTTAGCGATGATGGGGCGAAACATGTTTGCGAACAAAACACTAGCAAAAACAGGGAAGGTCGTTTGTTTGAAATAGCCTAAATGGCCTTTAGTCTGTAGAATGTATAGACTGTATAACAAAATGAAATGATTTATGGTTTAACATACGTTTTTTTTAATTGACCAATTGTTTAAGATTTTATTTTTAATGATGATGATGTTTTCTTTCACCTTAAAGCAGTGATAATTAAATTTTAATACGCACATAATTTTAGAAAAATTAATGGCGCGTGCCTGGGATTCCAACCTTGGATCCTCGATTGTGAGGCCCAGTTTCAACAGGCTATCGCTGCTCCTAAAAATAAACATAGATAAACCTAATTAATCTTAGATCAAATCACTCCACTCCAAAGGACAAACAAGCTACAATATAATATTGTTTAAGCAATCGCAGCCCGAGGGTAAGCCTCGTTATAAATAATTCCAGTGGAATTTATCATAAATTGTTGACAAGGGTATAATCGGTATTCTGACCTAGCCCGTACAAAGCCACAAACGGCATCACGTTTAGAAAATACTTTGATGTATGTTCGTGAAAGTAATGCTTTAGATAGACAAAATTATAATGTTCCGCGTTTTTTGCTCATATACATATTACATATTACTATTACAATAAACTCTCTTTATAAAAGTGAAATTAAAATTAAAACTCCATATAATTTGATAGGAACCGTTTAAAATTTGATCAATTCTTTACACAAAGATAAAACTAGTACCTAACCTTTAAAACTAACCTAACCTAACCTAATTTTCAAATATGTAGAGGCGTGTAGGATATTGAGAATTCTAAAAATTTAGACATGCACACAACAAATAATAAAGATAGGTATTACATTAACGTAGTAGCAGAATTCTTTCGAAATTTTCTTGCATCTATTTAAATGTTACTTTAGAATATGCAAAATGCAATTACATTTATTTTTACAAAAGTGCACTTACTTTTCTATCTTCCACATTTATTTACTGAAAGAGTCCATCCCAAAACCTGCTGAATATTTTAACGTTATTATTATTAAACTTTTGTCTATATATAAATAAAGTCCTGACATTATTTATTAATTTCACTTAATCTCAAAGCGGCTCCTATCAATCTTTTTGAAATAAGGTAAATAAAATATAGTCAGTCATTTAGTAAAATTATCTATCTATCCATCCTATATCTAGTACATTATATTATATACTATCCATGCCCCGCGATTTCATCCGCGCTTAAAAAAGTCACGCAACTTTAAAAAGAAACATCTTTAATATAATATATATCGACGACCCGCGTGGCCAAGCGGTTACCATACTGGTCTGACGCGCAATGGGTCCCGGGTTCGATTTGCGGCCAGACAGAAATATGAATGATGAGTTAAGATTTCTGTTCTGGGTCCGGGTGTTTGTATATTCTTTGTGTGTCCATGGCACCTACAACACAGGAGAAAATCCTAGTGTGGGGCTATGAGCGTCTTTCATCTTAAATATTCAATCCTTTAATTAAATTTCTTTAAGCATTTGTTTGATTTGATTTCAAGCACACAAATAAACCGACAAAAATTAAAAAATAATAGAATTTTCAATTGTTACATCACTCTATCAAACTATATTATTTGCGAAAATATACAACGTACAGACGAGCAATTTTCACATATTTATTATATGTATCCGAAGATACCTTAGATGTACATAGTGATGTTCCAAGTAATCTCTCAAGAGATCTCACCGGATATTACGCTGACTGGACCGGCCACGATATCCTGGGATTGACACTGACTAATAGATCCGGTCGTTGTGAAATAATTACCGCATGTGTCCACGTTATATTAATTATGCATGGATTTGAGAATGATATATTATCTGTAGCGTGTACTCGTATGGTGTGCGTTTTCAACTATTATGAACTTTAAAAAAATCGAGTTTTTAAATCACGTTCAAAAATGTCTAATTTTATACATTAGTTCTTTATATATCAAAAATAATTGTTTTAACAATTCATATTCACATAAAATAAATGAGTACATTGTACTATAATAATATTAATTTATTTGTAAAGTAGGTACTACAGAGAAAAGTAAGTATAAATTTTATTACTTGAATTTAAAATAGCTTAAACAAGCTAGTTACATTGATAATTATGCTACAATGGTATAAATTATTCAGAGTTTAACCGTAACATTTAAATTTGATAACAAAATTGCAAAAAGCCTTCTGTAAATCTTTTTTCAATTTTTTGCCGCCTATACCTGTGTATGACAAGTCTTTTAGTATTTTGAACTTTTTATAAAGCTTTTGTATTTCAAATTTTATCACACAATATATTGTAGACTAACATTTGATGACCTAATATGGCTAGTATATAAGACTAATTTATTCTATTTTAGGTCAATGAATATACGCATGTATACATATGTTCGCATGTATTCACTATACAAATAGACACATAAGATACAATAAACACTTGGACAAAGGAATATATTACACCGATTAATAAAGATGGGCACATAACTCAAGTTAATGCAGTTCTTAGGACGAAACTAATAACCGGTAATATTTCCATATTATATATCTGTATATAGATGGTTATATAAGAGGTCACATATGATTTGAGGTATTTTTTTGTGAAATGTTATATATTAGACATAAATTTTTAATCATACGTGAATAGAAAAACTAAAAAACGGCCAAGTACTAATCAAATTCGCGCACGATTACCGTACGTAATGTCGTTGTATGTAAGCTCCCCCATTTTTTTTGTTTTCGAGGGGAAAACCTTCAAAAGGTACCCGACACCGTGGGAGCGACGTCGGGATATGTGGGATTTTTACGGGACTGGAGGACTCTGGGATCTCCAACGGATCGCAACCGGAGTGCTCCAAGGCAATGCAAGGAGCTCTCTTTTCCGGTAAGCATACGCGCTCACCGTTCTTTCAGGTATTTACGACGGCACGCGACCACGCATACCGCCGTCCTTCCCGGGGTCACTTGATTGGACGGTTCAAGCTCCCACTGTTGCCGTCTGCAACCCCGGAATATAAATATATAATTTAAAATATTTTTCCTTTTAGTTTTCCCCCTTTTAGTCGCCTCTTACGACAGGCAGGAGATATCGTAGCCCTATTCTGGTCCCGGTACTACAGGGTCAAAAATTGTTATTACCTAGCACCCGACATATTTTGTCATACTTACTTGAACTCCGTACGTTGTCTGGAAAGAAATTCCCGTTAAATCACTGTTTAGAGATACCGACAACCGAAACCAACAGTAAAGTATACAATTATACAAAGTATAATTTATACAATGTCCTTAAACTCAGACATACGATTAATTCTATATTCAACATTTATCCAGATGTATACTTTGCCTGAGAATCGAACCCGTAGCTCTTAGTATCAAAGCTGTACGGCATCGCAATGTTGGTGCTTGATATGTCGTAAAAAGGGTAAAATATGAGCACGAAGTTTTAATTGTCAGCCATCTTTTTTGTGAATAAATCTAAAATTAAATCTTCGCGTTTCATGACTTATGGTGAAAGTTCCCTCAAACTCACTAGTGACGACAATGTCTGAACTTTAATTAAATTTTAAAAGAATTACCCCCTCTAGACATAAAGCTAAAGTAAAGTGTCATCGCCATAAAAATCCGGAAGCGAGTAGGCTAATCATAATTTAGGGAACTTTAATAATACCCTTTAATTATTTTCACCCGGCTGCGTCAGGTGGAGTGTAATGTTTTTCGAGCGTGTGTAAGTTTCTTTGGCAGTACAGCCTAAACGGCTTGACGGATTGTGACGTATGATATATCTTTAGAATTGTCTCTGTGTGCAGAGTGACATAGGCTATATAATTTTTAAACATGACGTCTGGAAATGGAAAAAAAAGGAGGGGGAAATACGATTTTTTTTAAATATTACGACAATATGAGTATCAAATGAAAGCTAGTAAATAGACCAATCTAAATATATATATACATATCCATATTATAATACTTTTACTTGACTATTTTGATAAAAACTCATATAAGCGTTAAATTAAATACATATCACTGAGAACAAAAATTTCGGTTTAGCAGTCGGATATTTGTTATAATTTTTTTAATGATTTTTAACGATATTGCTGGTTTTATGAAACTACGTGAATGAAGCACCTATTATTTTTAGGATACTAGAGTACTTTTGAGCGAATCGAAGTTTAATACGTAGGAACCTAGATTCCACCTTAGTTTATGTGGTTTTGCCATTTGTAGTAAATCCCAAATAGGAATAAAAGTAAACTCCAACTTAAGGTCGGGCTCAAATGCGTTGAGTTCTGAGTCCCTTGTACCCCAAAGGACTTCAGGAATTCAGAAGTCATGAAAAACTCAGTCTTTAAATCTTACGTAAACGTAACGTTAACGTCTCTAAAATGAATAATCAATTATCGAGTCCTTTTAGTGTTAGGACTCGTTTTCGAGACATTTAAGTACGTCCGAAACGTTTAAGCTAAATGAAATAGGAATATAGGAATAGTTAAGGAATAAGTTTTAAATAATACCCTTAGAAAGTACTAGGAGTAAGATTTTCGCCTCATATGATAGTGTAAAAATTTAAAAAAAAACCGGCCAAGTGCAAATCGAACTCGCACACGAAGGGTTCCGTTCCATTATCTATAACGGCATAATAGATCATGTTTCGATGAACAAAATACATTATCTGCAAAAATTTCAACTGCATGTCTATCATAGTTCATGAGGTATAGCCTGGTAACAGACAGACTTACAACAGAGTGTTAGTAATAAGATTTCGTTTTTACACTCTGGGTACGGAACCCAAAAATAAAAGAAAAGCTGGACACCCGGGTTACATTTTGGGCCTCTAATGCAAAAAGGCAAAATTAATACCACTAAACTGTCAACGTAATGGCACTTTAATAAAATAAAGGTTACAAATGAACGGTAAATGATTTTCATACAAAGTCATGCATGTGATTGACTTTGAAATTGTAAAGGTGGAGCCACACGAGCGAGAACGTTATAATTAAGCTGATAAGGGCGGTAGCAAAGGGTTATTTGTGTCAAGTCACATAAATAATCGCTGAATGACAAAGCCTCTTTACGTTCTACACGTTACATTTAGTAGTGTGTACCTAAAATATAGAGTATACAAATATATTGACGTAACAAATTAATATAGAAGTAATAGGAAAATTATTTTAAATTATATATTTGTATAGAATGTTATTATAACTTTCTCTATTTTCTCTATGAAATTTCGGATAACTTATTCATACAGAATAACATATTAAATATATAATAGTTTTCGAAAACATGATTACGTTTTCTTAAGGTTGTAGAATGAGTATGGTATGATGATGCGACTTTAAATGTATTTGTCTGTTGTTCGTGCGATTGATTGCTGTTTATATTATATAAGTACTTTTTTTCTAGTACTTTTATTTCGCTTGATTTTGATCTTTTTGATACTTAATTTCTGATAAGTATGAATAATATAGAGCAATATCGGTCTGTCTTTGACGTAAGGGTTCTAATCTAGCACGCATTTAGAAACCTCACCTTTAACGTTAACCTCACCTCATTAGAAAACGCAATTAAAAAATGCACCTTTCGGAACAGTAATACGAACACTCACTACACTCACGCAATCACTCACACACACACAATCATACACACATGCACGCGTATTCTCTTTCTTTGACGCACGCATCACACACCCATAATATATTATATTAATTTTGTTAAATACGATCGTTTAATATTAAGTTTATTGTACCTACTTAAGATTTATAATTCAATTGTTACTAGCGTTATCCATTTTTGGCCATATTGTAAGTTAAAATTTTATCTTATTATTATTATTAAATGTAATGCTGTTGGATTGCCATAAATAAATATCTGTAAAGATCAAACGTGTATTCCTATGTGCGTATTACTAATTAATTAGCGCTTGCTTTAATGATTAAAACAAATACCACGTGGAAACAATATGTGAGATTTTTCCATAAAGTTATAAAATAACTGTGAAATTTGCACTTGACCAGCATTGGAGGCTCACCTACTGATTTCTCAATGAACTTAAAGCCGAATGGCGCTAAGTAAATAGTGTTTAATTTTAAAGATGGTACAATCTACCGTTGAGGTCACCCCCCAATTCTGTATCATGACAACCGTATTAAACCTGTCGTAAATCAGTTCAGATTTGACAAGCTTAATGAATTAGATTTTGTTTCATATTTCTCTGAGGGGAACGTTATTTTCTGCATCATCACAGGACCGCGAGTTGATATGGTACTTTTTTATATAAAAATGAAGTAGCAAACGAGCATGCAGTCAGCCTGATGGTAACTGACTACTGCCACCAATGGACATCTGTAAGAAACTTTATGTAGAACAGGGGTTTCTTCCTGAAGCCGATCACAGATGCGTTGCTACTCCCGAGGACTAAGATGGTAGCCTCATATTAAGTGAGCCGGCAATCACACGCTTCCACCGAAACGCAAGAACTACTACACGCTAAAAATAGGTGTATCGGTGATACTTCCCCGGTCGAACTTAATTGTTTCTACCACCTGGTAAACTGCAAATACAACTCAAATCCCAATATAGTTTTTGTTATTTGACTTACAATGTTGCATATAACGGGACATATAGTAGTAGTAAAAGTAAAATTCTGATATTTCAAAACCACTAGTGAACATTGAAGTACACAGGCCTTTGTGATTACTTACAGGATGTAGTATTGAATTTATACGAGTTGCTTAGTCGCCATGAAGGGAAAGGGCAACTTCAAGTATAATCTAATGGTTGAATTCAGATATCTATGGCTAGCTTGAATTAATTAGACTCCATGGCCATTCTCTCCTAAAGTAAATTTTAGTCTATGTTCAGCTC
>DWNE01003827.1:0-16096 GCA_018249875.1 Cecropterus toxeus
GTGTTATTACTCAATTAAAGAATCTCTGGACGATGACGTCTGATTGCAGTGCCCCACTGAGATTGATCTGATTTATTTTGATACGCATTGACTTGTTTTGTATTTTATTATGTCTGTTTTAATTATATATAATTTTAATTAGCCTGTCTTTTAAATCTATTCACTTCTTAATATATTAATTTTAGAATAAGACAAATTATATTGTACGCTGTAAGGCAGTTAAAAGAGTATTTTTCTAGTGTCTTATTATATAGCGTTATACTATTTAAAAATAGACTATTTTATGCGATATTATAGACGGGTAGGTAGTTCTGCTAGTACATGTTAAAAATTATAACATAAAAAGTTCAAGTCGATTTGCAATAAAGAAACAAACAGTAGGTATATAAACGTTTATTCAATTCAATACAGGGACTACACTTTGTTAATAACAATTTCATATAATATCATTTTGTTTTAATTAGTAATATAGAAAAGCGTTATATCTCACAGTCGTTTAATACAGTCTTCATGCAACAGTAAAATGTTAATACAATGAAATATTAAAATTGACGATTTAGATACAGCCAAGTCCATACATACGCTTACAATTTCAACAAAATAAAGCAAAAATCATGAAATGTCAGTTTTTGCAATTTTTTCTACTGCAGTAACTTTGAACATATAATTTCCAATACAATTTCATTTGTTAATATGCCGGTCTAACACGCATTGGGTTCAGGCTTCAATCCTCAGACAGACAGATATCTGAATGGATATGTTTAGAATCTTGTCACGGGTCTGGAATTATCCGTATGGAATATTTCGTCTGTCCGTTTGGCGGAAGAAATGATAATGTTAGGTTAAGTCTTTATTAAAAAAAATATAAGAAACTGCATTAAAATAACTAATACTCCCTCAAAATCTTACACTGCTCGTTACACTTTGAGAACCTCTGTGGCTTGGTGGAGGTGGCAAGCGACTCTATGTCCAGGGCGGCCAGCTCTGGCAGCTTGTCGGCCCCCGCGCGGACCACGGGCAAGTCGTCTGGCGTGACCACGCCCGCTTGGAGGTAGCCCAGTAGTTGTGGTACATGCTCTTCTACGATCTTCTTACGCTCTTCTGATACTTCTGCGCGCCTGGAAATCGCGATAAAATTATGTTAAATGTTATGATTGACAAATTGCACGCAGATGGGCCTTGCATACACAGTGTGTTTTCATAATCTGCACATATTAAATTGAGAGAAACTATGCTTAATTTTATCGTTGGAAAACGTATTAAAACCAATCTAGTCCTTTTCAATACATCTTTTTTTTATTTAAAAAAAATCGCTGCTAACACCCCGGCATAAGTAAAAAACTAAATGACTTATCATAATGTAATAAACTTTATAATGTCTGAAAGTAACTGGACATTCTTATAACAATAAATTGTAAAAGAAAACCGCCACTTACGAAAATATTATACATAATCCCACATTATTTACATTACATTTAAATTCAATTAGTTCATTGTTGGACATAGGCCTCTCTTGAACTCTACATCATCCTATACTAAGGATTATATCTAAAAAATCTTCCAATTTTGAGAAGACGAAACTATTACGCCGTGACCATATTACCCAGCAGTAAACAAATTAATAACTTGTATCCTCACAAATTAAAATGTATCTTTTCCGCCACAATATTAGTCTATAAGCACATATAAACTTAAGCTTAAAACTCATATTTATAATAACATAATTACCAAGCTTTATCATAATCCCATTGGTTCTGAGCCCGGCGTTGCTCGAGTTCCTGATCGGCCTTCCGTCTACGCGCGTTGTCTTCTATCTGCTTTTGAAGGTCCATGAAGTATTGCCGATTCTTCTGCTTCTTGATTTGTTCTTTTTCACGCTCCTTCTCGTTATCTAACGCGATTTTCTCTTCGGTCTGTAAAATTGAGAAATTAATGAGGTAGAATATGATTCCCTTCTTTCTCTAATTTCAGTTTTGTGAGAAATATGTATTAAATAAAATACATCGCTCTCATATGTATATACTATTCTATTTATATATATTTTATACCTAACGTTGGTGTACTTAAGGTTCACTATGACTTGACTTGGGGTCTGAATAATCACAAGTGTTTCATCTACAAGGATTTGCGACTGATTTAAAAAAGCAATACTCGCTATTATATCTATGAAGACTAATCGTTTTGAACACCTAATGCACTTATATATTTTTTTCATTTTATGATATCAAATAAATTATCGATAATATATAAAAAAAAGGTTATAAAAAAATCATCTTCGCAAAGTGTCTTTTTCCAAAAACCCACCTTTTGCCTTAACAGAACCTCAGCTTCGTGCTGCAGTTGGTCTGCATGTCGCTTGGCCTTGAGCTGCTCATCACGGTAGGTCTTGGACTCCTCACGGAAGCTCTCAATCTTCCTACGTTCCGCTGCATCATCTTGGGCATTCTTCTCAAGGTACTCTTGCTCTTGGAGTATTCGGATCGTGTCTTCGCGATGCTGTTTCGCCTCCTGACAAAGTATAGGTTGGTTTAGGTTTGCTAAGGAGAGTATAACATAATTTTTGGCTGCCTTATCCTAAAGAAGTATTGATAATCATATTGTAACAGTTCTTATGGAAATATTACATGAGTGATGAGAACAAAGCATTACATTGCGCAACCATTTGCAGTACTACTTCTCCAGCTTTCATATGAGGCGACCATATTGTCCTCGGGAGTAGCAACGTATCTATGATTGACTTTAGATGGAACCCCTGTTCTATATAAAGTTACTTACAGATGTCCATTGGCGGTACTGACTTTACATTAGAAGGAGTGCATGCTAGTTGTTACTTCTATTATTTTTAAATACTGAATGTCTGATATTTTGAATAAAGTTCTTCAATAAAGTATATTTCTTGTAGTTTATTTTCATAGATAATACACTGAGGCCAGAAATAATTATCATGCCACACGATTGCTTCCGGTTTCCTTTGGTTTCACTTTTCAACCCAAACCTCTCTGTTAGCACCAATCGAACAGTATAATAGTATATTATAATTACCGCATCAGCCATAACTTTCTGTCCTATTTTTTTTATTTGTTCCTCTCTCAATTTCATTTTTCTTTCCCTCTCTGCAATACTGCAAGAAAACAATTTTATATTTAGTTGTCGATCTTTAGTCTACTTCTGAGTAAAACGACTTAGATAAACTAGACCAGCAAGCACTAAAGTTCATAAGCCGACTGTGTCAGAAGTTGTATGTAATTATGTATGTATGTTTATATATATGTATGTAGTATGTCATTTCTTTAGTATGTATGTCCAAAGTACTTTTAACAGATTAAGTACACAATTTTTTTCCCCCTTTTCAGTAAATTGTTTTAAAAAAGACACTTTATTATAATTATTTAAATAACTCACTCATTTTAAGCAATCTAATCTTCACCTGCTAAATCCCTATTTAACTGAATAACAACATACATAGCTGAGCTCCTGTCGCTGGCTGCTTGCTGCTGCCTCTCAATCTCCCTCTCTTCAACAACAACCATCTGCTTCTGCTTCTCCTTCCAAGCTTCCCGCGCACGCTTGAACGTCTCCATTTCCTCGCGCATCTTCTGTGTCGCTTCTCTTTTCTGCTGGAGCTCTCTGAAAATTATAGATTTAACTTTTTAATATTATTTTTATAAAACTGTATTTTTGTTGATAACATGAACCATTATGAGCGTATATAAGGTTACAGTGTAGAGGTGTGGTGGTACAACCTAACTTGAACCATAATTCTTCTTAATGGTAGTTTTAAAGGTGGTAGACTTTTGTGGTTTGACTCCTGATGTACTACCCCGTCACTATTTCTGCTGGGTTAATGCAGCAGGTTAAAGCGAATCTAACAGCAGAATAAAGTGGTGCTGTTTTGGTTTGGATGTTGTATGAGTGACATACTTATCAGAGGCATTGCAATTTTAGTCTTCAGGAATAGCAACACATCTGCGGCCAACCTCTGGTAGGACTTTATCTGATGTTAATAATGTCCATGGGCAATGGCCATTTACTTAAATATTAAAAAAACGTCACGGGAGGCCTGGAAGATGTCAAACATAGTGTTCGTACCAGTTATATGCATAAAAGACAAGATTGAACAGGAACTTAATATATAGCATAGTGAACATAACGCCACGTACGAACAGTACCATGCACTAAGTCGAACTAGCACGGCAGCCCGCTTAGTTTTATTAATTACTTAATAGTTCCCACAATTTGTATAAGATGGCGCAAAAATAAATGAATGCAAGCATCGCCAGGCCAACAATCAGGTTTACCTGCGACTATAGATGTTTCATACAAAAAAAACCTAGCATATGCATAACAACACATGTTTTTTTCTCTCACCTCTGATCCTCATCCGCCAAGGTCCTCATGATGCCCTCCTGCATCTTCTTCTCAATAAGCGTGTCCTCATACAGGCATTGTCGCTGGCGTTGCTTGTTCACAAGCTGCTGTTGTAGGTCCTTGCAATACTGGGCGTTGCGGTCTATCTTGGCTTGCTCTTCCCGATGGGCAGTTTCAGCTTCGTTGTATAATGCGTTTAGGAGGACGCGATTAGCGTGGCTTTCTTCTACCTGAAGTTTTCGGAAGAAGTGTTTTTTATCTCGAGAAAGGTTTATTTGAGGAACTTTTTTTTTCTGTCACTTTTGAAAGTTTTAAGATGTGATGTAAGACTAGTTCTAATTTTGAGTGATGAACAATAATTTCTACACTTAGCTTCACTTTGTATGGTAGCTGCCAACATTGCTCTACAGCATAACAGTAATGTGAAACTGTTTTCTTATTTGAAGGGTATCAGAAGACAAAATGCCTTATTCAAGGCAGTCTAACATAAAGTAGGTGTAGGTAGTAATGTATATGTGATTGATTTTAATTAGGGCTCCTCACAACTGGTTTCCCAATTTAATTGACAGGGGCTGGTGACTGCTTTGTGACTGATCCTTAATAAACTTGGCTTCATTGGCATTTAATTTAACATAAAGTTATATGTAACTAATGATAGAGTGATGATAAAATGATAGAATGATGATTTAAATAAAAGAATCCTTTTACCTCAAAGGACCTCAAGGACCATAAATGAATTTTAATGCTTCATTTTATTCAGTAATTAATGTGATTTCAACAAAAACGGTCTGACAAGAATTCAAAGACTAAACTAAACATGATGATGAAAATTAATAACTTATACATAACTGTATTACTGATTAAAGTGCCATTAAATAGATTTTATTTTTCCATACAACTCAGAATGTATCTTTGCGGCAATTGTGTGGAATCTAACACCTGTAAGTAAAGAGCTTTTACTGTATCTAACACTAACCTTATCCTGCAGCCTCTTATACTCATTATGCAGTATTTGTTGCTTGAGGTCCCGGCAGACATAGCCAGCTTGCAACTTTTTCTGGAGTTCCCGGAGACTTGGATCCCTTTCACGTAAACAGTGGCGTCGCATTAACTCATTGACGCCCTCGTCCCGAACATTTACTATTTCCACACCAAGCTTGGCTTCTTCCTCTGCACGGGCGTTGACGATCGCCGCGTGGTCTGTTCTCTGTAAAATTGTAGAATTTTCTTTAAATATGAAAGAAAAAAAGTTATGAGGTAGCAAAACGTTCATCGCTTATCTGTGGAAGTACTACGCTAGGGTTGACACCTTTTTTCAGCAAACAAAGTATAAAAGACTATAAAAGGTACAAAAATAAAAGTATGTATTTTCAAAATAAATATAAAATCTTTGAAACCACAGTCTCTGAAAATTTAAATTGCTTATAAAACACTTGTAGAAATGTATACAATGATTGTTCCACATAAAAAGAGCTTATGAACAAACTTATTTTTTATTTAATCTCCCATTGTGCAAAGTAAAGTATTTTTGCGTACTTTATTATTATTCTTATACAGTTTAAAGTACAATTAACCCAAATAAAGTACAATACTTTATCATAAAGTATGGGTGGCAACCCTTAACACAACTACATTATTTCTATCATGAAGCTGATCTTGCTTTTTGGCGCATGTGATAGTCACCTCATTTTCATATGACGCCACCATCTTAGTTCTCGGGAGTAACATTACAATGCATCCATAATTGACTTTCAGCCCCATCCAGACTCTCCACGAGGCTTCACGAGGGAACCCGAGTGCAAGAGTGAGGACAGTGCACTTGTGTCCCTGCGTGTTCCCTCGCCTCGCTGTCGCTCAGATTTGTAGCGGTTTTTTCAGGCGCGTTGAGCAGGCATTAAATAAAACCCTTTTTCTGTATGACATTATATATTAAGTTTCTACACGTTCCTTACCTCTTGAAAGTCTTTCTCCATCTCGGCTTCCCTGGTGATGAGAGCGAGGCAGCGTCCCATTCTGCCGTCCTCCATGCGACTATTAAGCCATTGGATATCGAGCGCGCGTTGATACGATTCTAGCTCTTTTCTCCGCGCTTCCACGATCGCATTGCGTTGTAACTCGTTCTAAATGATAATAGAAAATCGAAATATAATGGATAGATTTCATTTTGTTAACCCAGTTTTTTTTTCATGTTAAGTCTTACTAAGATTTAAGCTCTTCTTCTTACAATTCTAAAGATACTAAAGAAATAATAGTATTAAGGCTAGTAAATTCTAATATCTCAAACCTCAAATTCCAACTATGTTTTTTCTGTACCTACGAAAATATGCTAAATAAATACTAATTTAAAAATTATAATCACCATATTTAGTTTAACAAATTTCTTAAATGGATTTTATCTGTTGATAACAAAGAAAATAAATCTGTAAATACTTAAATAGTAGCCGTAAAGTTACAGAAAATTCAAAAGAAAAGCGAAAAATTGCAAAACATTTGTCAAAGTCAAATAACTTTTCTTTTTGGCACATAGATAAGTATGATTTGGCAGTTTTGGCACTTTTGGCAGAGGCCATAGATATACACAGAATAAATGACCAAGACCAAAAAGTATTGAGTTCCATAACGCAAAATCATAGGGCTCATTTACATTATGTCGGCCCAACAGTTTTACTGCTCAGCGACTGACATTTAGAATTCAGAATATTAAGATGATCAATCAATTTGTCGGTCTAACTTAATACCACATTAACACATTTGCGTGAATAATGAAGCATATGGAAAAACGATACAGGAGCACAAAATTTTCTTTCCTCACTCGAATCTATATTTGTTTCACCGCTCGTGCGCTCGCGTTGGGAGCGGTTTTGTAGGTACAGTCAAAAAAGTAGTGACAACTTAAAGTGGAGTGTACATAACTGTAAATATATTGATTATAATAATATTTTTATTAAAAGCCAGGCGAAAATTTCGCAAAACAATTTGTCAGCCGGCGAATGTCAAAACTATCGGGCCGACGCAATGTGAACAAAGCTTTTAGCTTCGTTCACATTACAAAAAGATTAAACTTTTCATTTTGGATAAGTTTAATTATAATTATTATACATATTGTTATTATATTAGGTCAGAAAACACTAAAAATATGTTTTAATATAATATCTAATAATCGATAGTACTGACATCTACTGTAAGTTAGTGGCATAAAAATCCCAGACAAGTTTTTTATTTCGCGTCGAGCCGTGGTGCACGTCACGTCACGCCAGTCCAGTCGCTCAGCAATCGAGTTTTGACGTGCGATAGTTAGCTGCGACTCGGTCAGTTGCAGAGTTATTGGTGTATCGAAATTATAGACAGTTGGTAATGAAACAGTGATAGAAATGGCAGAGAGTAAAGGTGCGTTAATCGCGAAACGAATGCAAAAACATGCCGGACGAGCGAAGGAGAAGGTATTTATCGTTTTATGTTCCATGCGCTGTGCGCCGTGTTCTGTTTTGGTGATGGTGTTCAAAATGTAGTTGCAAGTGCGTGAAAGTGGATTTGTTTTCCGGGGACCCACGCCAGGCCAGAGTCGTCGCCGGTGGTCTCGCGGCCCCGTCTGTAGCACTCCCTCACCTGTTGCTTTAGCTCTGGTGACTACTGCTCCGCAGACGCTCTGTTTACCCAAAAATCAGCTGACTAGCGCGACGAATAGGTGGCATTATCGCTTGTCTTAACCTTATCATTTCCAGGGTGAAGCTAATGCCTATTTTTAGGTCGCACTACTTGTGATATATTTGGAATAGACTTAATACCGACTTGATATGATAAAGAACGTGAAAAACTCGTTGCTCTCCTACTCACATTGGCAAAATTCATAGTTATATCATTAAAGAGTTAATATGTGAGCCATTTCTTGTGAAGTGTTCCCAATTTTAAAAATAACCCGGACGGCAGTAGTGGTCCACAAGGATAGAGACAGACTGTACCGGTTTGCTCTCTGTAGTTATTTCAACTTCTCTATTTTTATGCAGTGCCACTAACTATTTAATTTTGTCATTTCTAAACTGGCTGTTTGTGAGACATTCTTTTTTTGAATGCATTCCATTTGTTACTAGCAGAAAAGTTGTCTTATATTTTTACTCGCCTTACAGATTTTTCAGTATAAAAAAATCTCTACAATTTTAATTTCTAAAATGAAGGTTATTTTAATATATTCAATTATTCTCTAATTAACTCTATGAAGGTATTTCACATTGAGATTTTTTGTTTTGAAATATGTTGTTTCTTTCTATAATTTATTGTTTTTATACTAAGTAGTTAAGTACTATAATGTACATATAAAATTACTCATAACCTTCACAGAATTATTACGGAATATAACAGATAAAAAATAGTTAAATAACAAACAATTTCCTTTATACTTTAACATTTGATTAAAAAATCAACAATTAAAGACAAAGTAAGTAATAAAAAATTTACAAATTTTCTTCTTATCTACTTATTATTTCTTACTTAGTTGTCCAAAAATATACAGATTAAGCCTTTAAAATATGTCTATAGATTATCACACAAATTGGTTTCCATAAAAATAAACTAACAAACAGAAGCTTCTATTCAAAAACCAGTAAGAGACATATCCCAATTATCAGTATAGGTATGTGATAGGCTGTTGACCTAATCTGGCAGGTAGCCCAGACCATGTGCATCAGACACGGGCGCCAACTGCCAACTAACCAACAGAAATGTCTGTCTGCTTGAAGTATAATATTTATGATATATTGCAAAATTTTAGTACTCCTAAAATGCAGTTAAAGGGGTTTCTATACTTACCATAAATTGGTTACTTTTATAATAATTAATAGCTGTGCCACGCAGTTTCACCCACGTTTATTAGATAACAATGTATTAAAAACAAACATAGCGTAATGTTATATAGCCTAAACCCTTCCTCGATAAGTTTACTATTCAACACAAAAATATTTTTTTCATTTGAACCAGTAGTTCCTGAGATTAGCACGTTCAACAAAACAAACTCTACTGCTTTATAATATTAAGTATAGATTCTGATATATAAGTTTGAGAATGAACTTAAAATATTTATACTAAGTGTAGAAAGTATTCATACCCTAACATTTTTGCAAAGAATGTTTTTTTGTGTTTTTCTATCTTTGTTCACACTAATCTTTGGAGGTACTAGTCAGATTTGATTAAATCTTATTGAATGTGATAGGCCATTTATCAAATCATATACATATCTAAGACTATGGGGTATGGTGTTACTAATAATATAAATGCGAAAGTTCTGTGAGAATGTATGTGTGGTTGTTACTTTACTCAAAAGCTACTGGTTACATTTAAAATAAATTTTGCACATAGATAGATTATCAGGACATAAACAAAATAACACAGAGGATACTCCTTACAATGGAAAATGATCCAAGCAGGTGGGGCTCTGGTAAAAAGCTTGTGTACCATAATCAGAAAGAAAAAAATCTTATCCAAACTAAATTTAATAAAAATAAAAGAAGTAACGTTGTTGTGGCAGTTATATGAGCTACACTATGGGTTATCAGTGTATGTTCATTAATTCTCATCATGTTCAAATCTATTGAAATTAGTTAAAAAATTATGTTATGCTATACATCTAACTATTATACATGATAAAGTTTTAACCAATACAATTACAGGAAAATAAATAAATTGGTAATGTACTATATTAAATATTGGTATTTGTTAAATTATTTAATTTTCTACGGAATAATCATTTGAATTTATCGTTTATCAGCTAAGAGGCAGAATGACCACAATTTAACCAGAGAGGTACTGGAAAGTGTGGTGGGAGGGAGGGAGGGAGTAATTGACTAGGTCACTTTCTTATGAGGGTCCTATCTTAGTCCTTAGAACAAGGAATGCACTACTGACTTCAGAAAAAATTCCTGTTCTTTATAAAGTTGCTTACAAATATCCCACGGACAGCCGTTTAACCATCAATTGCACTTCAAACCTGTATTATACTTCAATCTTGTAAAACCTATAATTAAATGTTTATTAACTTAGTCAAATATTTTGAGATTTCTAGAAATAAGGCTCACATTTAAAAGATGATATATTTCTTTGTAGCAAATCTCCTTCAGTATGTGCAGACCTTTGCATCTTTCAGTAAGTTCTATGTCCAAATCAAACAAAACTCATAATTTTGGAGTCGACCAAATCATTCAGTAAGTATACTTGGCTCAATCTACAGATACAATGATGTTGCGTAGTAAAATGACGTGTACAATTGATGATGGTTCAAATAATATATGTAATTTTTACTATTATCTATTTAAAAATATTAATATGGCATTGTGATATAAATGGGAAAATTTAAAATTCTCTATAGATACATATTTTTTTATAATAATGCGCATATCAATAAATACCTACTGCTATTACTAGCATAGTACATGTATAGCTAGTAAGCTATACATGTACTATGCTATACAAATAATAAATATGACGAATAATAGTTATAACAATGCAATGTAAAGTAAGTTTCATAAATCTATAACGATTCGTAATAATAATTATTATTATCGCTGGGGAATATGTTATGTTTACATATAAATTCGTAATTAAACACCGTTTTTATCACACGGCTTGCTATCTGGGTTGCCTGTTCGGTTTGTTATTGACCTTAAATTAGTCACCAGTAATATTCAATCGCTGCTTATTATCTGTAAATGTGAAGTAAAATCAATAATCGACGAAAAACACGTTTCTCGTAATTTATTGGTAAGGATCTCTTATAATCTTCTTTACATATTAATCCGGCTTTCGTATGTAAGTGTCAATATAAATAATTCGTTCCATGTATTTTTAAGTGTTCGTATATCAACTCTTTTGATATATTAAATAAAGTAACTTTTTATAATATTATTATTATCAGTTATGACTGCGTTTTAATAAGTGGTAACCGATAGACCATAGAATCGAGGTTAAATTGTAACACATAATTTGTGAAAATTTAAGGCCTATCAGACTTTAAAAGAAAATAATACGGTTCTTCTGATTCTTCGATCTGACATGATTTAAAAGAGAATATAGTTTTCGAAACGTGAAACGTAAATGGACGGGCAGACAGTTTTAGTCGAAGCTTAGCAATAGAGTTACATCTTTACGCTTAAGTCAACTAATTGAATCCAGGTAAGTATGATTACGCTTTAAATTCCAACCCATGCTATCTATTTCAATACTAAATCATATACTGACATTTAACGTGTGAAATAATAAGACTGCAGCATGCGCCTGTACGTGCTTAAACTGTCTAACTGCTTTTAAATTGCGGTCTATGCAAATTGTACTCTTAAACTTTGGCATTTATGAGATTGATAGCCAGTACTCTTAATGCCTGCTGGCACGATAATACGTACTATTAATTTCATATCAAAAAATCTTGATTATTTGATGAAATTTCTGTAAAAATGTAATCAACCGCAAATAGGAACGTAGTTCTAATACCGCCGGATCTAGGGAGGAAGCAAGCCAGGGCCCATGCCCCGGGCGGCAAGTTCAGAGGGCGGCAAAATCAAACCTTGCAAATGAATGCGCAACTCATACTATTTCCTATATTATTCACAACTTCATATGTCACAATCCGTTATGCCGTTTGGGCTGTAGCGCGTGCCAAAGAAATGGGCATACATACAAACAAACAAACAAACATACGCTCGAAAAACATTACCCTCCATCTGACCCAGTCGGTAAAAAGTAAATGAGATTTCTATACAAAAAGAAAGAAAGGTAGTTACAACGATCTCCCAATGGCCTCACATTTGGTTAACCCGATACGGTACACGCTTTTACCGTTACCGATGGATCTCCAATATTAACTTTAACGGATTGTCGATGACGAAGTAATTTGTCTATTTGGTAATTATATTGTATGTAAGCTGACCCAGTAAGCTATCCGTATCTAGCACAAACTATGGAGCATATTACATATGTAACAGTGTAAACTATGTTATTCCTGTGAAATATTTTGTATTTATAAAGTGAATTGTTTGTTTCCTAAATACATAAATAAATAAATATTTCATTGGTGGGTATTATTGTTTGGATTAAATATAAAATAACTGTTTCAATTCTGTCTCTAAGTTTGAATTGCTTAAGGTCACTTTATTTTGAAGGTATTTTCTTACTTAAAAAATATCCCTTGTGAACCCCATAGCAATGTGAACTCTATGTAGTTCGACTTCAAAATCACCATTTTGCCTAATAACGTAGTTTTCTGGACTGCTAAGTGTGGTATATGCTAATCTGAGCTATTTCAACTTAGTCCTAACTCATCTGTAGCCAACCTCAGGTCAGATATTCATGGAACGGCCACTTGAGAATTTATTGTCCGAAAATAATAAAATAAAAAAAAACTGGCAAACACATAACATGCAAACAACTGACTGTACGTAAATTAACTGAGATTTCAAATAAGTTTTAACATGTTTTAATACTTCTAGGAATCAGAATCAGAAGTGGAAAATAAAACAAAAACAAATCAGCCAGCCCTTTTGTACTTATTGTTAACAATTTATTACACCCAAATATAATAGGCAAAAATATTGTGAGTACCCGTAACATATAAAAATTCATCAATTCCGCGATAACTTTAAATCAAATAGGCAAAAAGGCAGTTTGACCATTGAAATGAGCAGAGGTACCCCTTGGCAAGCGTATTCTACGAGAAATCACCCAAAAACTGAGATCGCAAGGAGCTTTTATAAATAACAAACGTCACCTACTTAAAAAATAATCCCTACTGACAGGAAATATGTCACTCTTTCTCTAACAATATTGTATTGTTGAGAAGGTTAGCTATGAAATACTTCTTCAGACGAAAAACTGAAGTTCACTACGAAGATCACTCCGGTTAACTAAGGTAGTCAATCGGTGTGATCCATGTATGACTAAGAGAAAACCACATATACATATATCCTGTTTACAAGTTTGGAATATTTGTTTTCGTCAACATTCTCATGTTAGTCTACGACTAACAAAAATACGTAGTATTCATTTGATTTGTCACTTTCGATCATATGCCAATTGAAAGTTATATGAGTAACATTCTTCATAACAGGTATCATTAATCTAGAAAGCGTAGCAGCTATATAAAATGAAAAAATATATATCATATAGTTTTTATATTCTCAAAGAAACGTTAATGCCCGGATGTTATAATTTACCGTTTTATTACCATGATTTTCTAAACGAATCGGCTATGGAGTAAAATTTATGTTTGAACGTATGTATGGAAGATTTCATGTTGTTTGTGGTGGTAGGTATCATCGTTACATCAAATTCAGAATTGTAACTTGTACGTATGAATATTGTATACTGTTGATGTGTTATGCGAGTGACGGTTCAAATGCTTAAATTTGATCACTTGGGTCGCTTACCATCGGGAGTATTATATGCTACTGCTACTTCGATCTTAAAAAAAAAATAACAAAGCCCGCAGGCACCGATTTTTTTGTATAATGTTTATTTACTAGAGTACAATGCACTGACGCCTAGAAGACGCATCCACTCCTTATATTTACTGCATGTAAAACAATTAAGAAAAAAATTAATAACAACTTTAACTTTCTTTTTTTCACATTGCAACGGATAGATTAGTGTTGTTAAGGATCGGTAAAGAAAAACTGTAGTTCAATCGAACAGTGGAATTCCGATAGATACCTTGCCTCCTATGACCTGCCGCCAACCGGTTTGTGATATCATCGTATTAATCAAATGTCAGCCTCCATCGTATTGGGTTCGTGTGAGGTGAAATTTCATTAGCCAAGAACAAATCGTTTGTTTTATTCGATTGATCCACTAAATTCAATAGCTTTGTCAAAGAAGGAATTTGTCTATAGAGCAAGAACTTTATTTGGCTTTGTAGAAAGTGTGTGGAAGTACCAATGTCCCAATGTGTACAAATATGTATTTTTTTTTTATTTTTGTTAACTGGCTTAAATATATTAATATATTTTTAATACAATCTTTTATCTCACGGCACATAAAGGAAAAAAAATAAACTTCGCAGTCGTCAAACCCATCGTTTTGTTGTATTTTACTATTTTATCACGCCAGAATAAATCAGGAAATCATGCCCTAGATCTAAATAATTGTAAGCTGGAATCTCAAGACATGCTTCTATATGAATATAATCGTATAATGTAACAAAATTATAGATTTGATTACTACAAAGTTTGGAACTTACAGACAGATTATACCATGCAATGTCATATATACATGTGGAGACAAATATATTTCCATATAATTCTACATGCACAATGACAAGCTTAAAAACGACTCTAGGAGATTCTTATTCTAATGACACGTCATTACGTGTAATTACACAGATTAAATCGATACGAGCCCCTCAATTCTAGGCGCGTATTGCCTCAGTGTAAAGTTCATACTGGAACGATGAAAGGTATGACAATACAGTTGTAAACAGTTGGTTTAACTGTTCGCCATGGGAACGCCCATGGGCTCAAAGCACGGGAATGTTTCTGTTATTAATGTTTTAAACCCAGATCTAGTAATAAACAGACTAAAAATATTAAATTTCTGAAACCTATTTAGTCAAAACAAGTATTAATTATTTTTGAAATAGCAGACAGATAGACATCTGAATATCCATTTAGAATGTTTGGGTGTTTATGTATTCGTCTTTGGATTCTACAAGTGTCCATGGCACCCACGATAAAAGAGAATCTTAGTGTGAGGCTATGCGTGTAGAAAAGCATTGTCTATTATCATAGACAAGATATTGTTTTCAAATATAGAAGTAGAATAAAAGCCTGCAATTCAACTTATGGTAAGATGATAATTGCTGCCTTTGGACATGTCTATTCCATACCAGGCAAGATCTGAATCTTACCTTAGGTCGACTTCAGGTACGTTGCTACCCCTAAGGACTAAGTTGGAATGCCTCTGCTTAGTATGTCTCCCTTACCCCCATTCTTCAGACGAGAACATAGCAGCGCTTAACACTGCCGTTGTTAGACAGAAATAGGCGTGGTACCTCCGGAATCGAAATATAAAGGGTTCTACCACCTTATAAAAATATGAAAAAACTAATTGACTTAACTTCAAGTCTACATTAAAACACTACTTCCAATTGTTTTAAGCCTACAAATAATAGTCGATTTAAAGTGAACTCACCAAAAGTGCGTTTACATCTCTAATGCAAATTCACACTTGGCTCACTGTGACATGGTCATTTTTCGTTTTGTCCACATCTGACTTTCTACGCCCTCGATACGAGTGACTGTCAATGTTCTAACAAATGCCTGCGTATGGTAATTGACCAATGTTTATACTGGCACGTATGGGGTCGCCTTTTGTTGTATGTCCGGTCTGCTTGAAGGGTACAACGATTGGTATGATTAGGTTTTGACGTGAGACCTAGTTCAGTTTCTCAAATATAGTTAGGTCGTCTGATTTAAAAGTTTTTACATTTTAAATCTTAGCTTGCTTCTTGTATATGATTGTTACATTTTGACTTATGTTTCTTACAAGTTGAACTCGCCACACATTTACAATATCTAACTTGACGACCAAAAAAAAAGACAATATCTAACTTGACGACCAAAATAAAAACGACATTATGTAACTTGACGACAAAACAAGGTTGCCAAATCTTTTTTTGCCGCCCCCCAAATCTTTTTTTCCGCCCCTCTAGATGTGCCCGGGGCGGACCGCCTCTCCGCCCCACACCCCACGCTAC
>DWNE01003828.1:0-16096 GCA_018249875.1 Cecropterus toxeus
CCAAGGCAAAACAAAGACCTGTATCCGTATCCGTATTCATTAGTTCTTAGGCGGATCTCAAACGGATCTTTTATACCTATGATTAAATTCATATAATTCATAATATATACAAAATGTTTAATATATATGGGCGATTACATAGCAAGGAAGTAGTAATTAAATTCCATATTGTTTTTTATATCACACATTTTATAATTTACATTTATGTTGCAAAAATTAAACATATAACATTATATGTTAGGACATAAAAGACAGTGTAGGTTGAAAAGGATAAGGAAAAACATAAACAATGGTTGTTTTGAGGGAACGTAATAAACTGGTACTAAGAGCACAGTCAGAAACATGTCAATAAAAAACTGTCGCTTTAAGGACACATGCAACTGGAAAGTAAATTAGTAAGAAAGTTGAAATCCATATCTGTGGATCTACACACCAATGATCCGTATTTGTATCCGAATCCGCGTATCTATTAGTTTAACAATCCGGCACATCTCTAGTCTCCATGCAGTAGGTACCTTCTTTACGTAAAGTAAAGTAAGTAGGTAGTACGTAAGTAGGTAGGTTCTTTACGTAAACTCATCAAAGGTAGTACGATTTTTGCGAAGGAGTTCGACCTTTCGACTTGAATGGGTATTCAACCTTTTTTATACAATACACCATTAGTGTAGCTTTGTTAAGGAGAGTTTGTAAAAATAGTCAAAAAATATCTGTTAATCTCTGACTTTTCCGTCATCCTATGTTCAGGGAGGTCTGAAATATATAAAAACCGAAATTATTTATAAATTACAAAAAAATACGTAAGTTTAAAGAATTCTTACCCAATTAATCCAGACTATTTTGCAAACTATGTATAATTCATTTGAAATTATATTTTTTTGTATATTCTTTATATTTTGTGTATAATTATTTTGGAATTCTATTTTTTATTTTATTTAATTTTATTTACCACGTGATTTACGATTGTTGCATTTTCCCAGATTCAACATGCGACTGGAAGGCGACTCTTTGGTACACACCCCACGCCTGGGCTTGCAACGACGACAGGTCCAGTGCCGCAGGAAGGACGGACAGTTCGTCGAAGCTATGTAAGTTTGAAGCCAATCTAAACAATATTGTGGGTATCACATATCGTGAATGCCCGTTACATAATAAAATATATGAGTTCCGTGATAATAGTAGTTTAAAATCATTAAATTTAAATAAAAAAATACTAATATTACTTTAAGAACATAATTAACATTACAATGCTCTGTATATATGACCTACAAAATATTTCAAATTTAATATAAAAGGCTGTGTCCAAATTACTGTTTCAAGATGATTTCCCAGAATGCTGGCAACATTACTTCGTTAAATAGCTACACTAATTCACTAGCTGAGGGGTTTGCCAACTCTATGGTCATTCGTTTTCTGTATCAAACGTTTGTACAGATTTTTGAATACAATTTTATAAAAGACATCTATAATACTTGTAAAAATCGATCATAAGCAGTTTTACCTTGATAGCTTTATTTTCTTCGTAGATTTTATGTGGATTTATCTACGCAGGTCGATCCAGATCACAGCTTCTAAACCAGTATAATCCGCAAAGTTTTGAATAAACAAATAAATTAAATTAAATTAAAGATGTCCCGCGTGGCCGAGCGGTTGCCATACCGACCCAACGCGCAGTGGGTCCGGGGTTCGATTCCCAGCCAGACAGGCATCTGAATGATGAGTTTAGATTTCTGTTCTGGGTCTGGGTGTTTGTGTGTCCATGGCACCCACGACACAGGAGAAAATCCTAGTAGCCATGAGTGTAGAAAGCGTCAAAAACAATAAAAATATTCAAATCGTACTCGTAAACAATAGTATCTTTTCTTGTATAAGTTTTCTAAACTATTTTACCACATACAGCGGTGGTTCTTGGCAAGACAAATGTATTTAATGATCCATTATTATGAAAATATTAGGAACCCCTATCATAGACACTATTCCTTTAATTAGAACGTTTCATAAGGACGGAGATATAACGAGCAACTTTACGTCATAATCGTCAACCCAATATTGTCCTACTACTGGATACGAGACTTCTCACAGATTGTGAGTAGTTTATGGTCAGTGGTTTATAGTATTATAGTCAACCCCGCTGACTAACTAAAAATTGATAGAGATTACACGCTCTTGAACATTTTTGAAACAAAACTGTTTAAAAAAAACAAGATGATTTTCTTTACCATTAAACCGACTAATACATTATTTAACTATTATTTGCCCTCTACCTGTTATAGTTTTCATCCCCACTTTAACTCCTCACCGTTAGGTTGTCTGGAAGAAATCGCTGATCAGCGATAAGACCGCCTTTTGTTTTGTTCAAAACTGTGTATTTCAATTGTTGTTTTCTTTTGTTGGGTACAATAAAGTGTATTATTATTGTTGTTACATTATTTCTAATTCACACAATTTAGAAAATCAGGGATCGTGTCTGGATCTGAGTAGTTCGTTACTTGGTTCGCTAACACAATGCAAGTCACGTAGTCTTTAGGTAATTTCCAGAAGCAGACTAACGGTTTAATATTCATCTCCAGACGAGAGTAGATGAACGGGAGTCGCGCCGTGCATTTTTACGTCACATTTCTTGCGAACTGGGTCACATTGTGAAGTCGCCTTATTGATCGGATGCCACTCTAGTTTAATGCTTTTTTGACTTTATGATTCGGAACGGTCGACCCTCGCCATTCTAACGACGTATGGAGAGCGCTTTATTACCTTATCGAACCTTTTCTTATGTGCATGGATTTGATTTATCGTTTACATATTTGTTGTACGGACGAAGATGTGGTATTTCTAGTTACTCTTGTAAAATGGATTGGTTTACAGTAAAATTGTCTCGTTTTCATGGTAATATGATACCTAAAAAATATTTAACTTATAAATATATTAAATGTTCCAAAGTCAAGTTCTCTATTTGAATATATTGAATAAAATTCGAACTCTTAAAAATTGTATAGTCTTCCTAACATCACAAGAGTTAGGTACAAAGTAAGTAAGTGCTTAAGAACTTTTAAGTCTCATACTGATTCACTCATAGATGATCTAAATTTAAACTTACTGTACTATTCTAAAATATTTACTATTAATAAGTAATATGCTTCCAGAGCAATTCACAGCAACTAAAGACCTATACAATTTAAAAGTATATGTAACTACGCTAGCTCCAGAAATTACCTACAAAGTTTAAAGATTTTTATTGAATAGTAATAAAGTAGTTTTACGAATAAAATGCTCGGCCATTACTCCGCCTTTATGATTTGAAACGGTCGATCCTCGCCATCTGAAAGACATCAAACTTATTGAATACTCAAAAATTCTAATACTTAAATACTTTGTAAACCTATAGTGTTTTTAAGATATAGAAGAAATAATTCCACTGTCCCCAAGCATTGATTACTTTAAATTCAATACGGAATAGAATTAAAAAGTACGATAATTATTAGTATAAGAAGAATTTCGTGAGAAATTGTTAAGGTATAAAATTTGTAAGTATATCATGTAACATTCTTCTTTAAACGCATGTGGAGGAAAAGAGGAGACCTCCCGCCAGGCGGTCCCACTTCCTGGGACCGCGGTCGATCATCACGTCGGGGTCACCAATGTGGAAGAAAAGGGGAGATTTCCCGCCAGGCGATGCCACTGCCTGGGACCGCGTTCGATGTTAACTTCGGACTATTTCTCTTAATGCTCAGATTCTATCAAACTCTGATAGTGTGTCCGAGGCTGCGTCCTCTGTTTGGCCAGTGTCAGTATGACGCGTATGACGTACTTCATTGTTATTCGCTGTCGTCGTTTTGCGTGCTCAGCATGTCATGTGCAGCGCGAGCTCATGTTACTGTAGGTATCGCGCTGATACACGCGCTATAAGTCTCGTTCACATGTATTTAAGTATAAATTTTGGTCCGCAGGTACTGTGGGTCAGGGATGTCCAACATCGGCACGACGCGTGTGTGCGTGATGCGTGAGGACTGCACGCTCGCGGAGTGGCTGCCGTGGCGTCCGCGCCCAGATGGCGCGCTTGTCCGCACTCGCCGGCTTCGGAAATTACCGCAAGGTAATTCATGCGGACTATTCTATAATGAAATATCCCGTTATTAAAATACCTATTTTGAAATTATAGTATGCGTATTTTAATAGATTTAATATAGAAGTAGCAAATGAATCTGCAGTCTATAATAAGTAGTCACTTCCAGCTTCCAGCTATAAACATTTAAGTCAACCAAAAAGGATTTGAATACGACTTGAGATCTACATACGTCTAACACATCTAATACATTACACACTAAAAATTAAATTTCACAGCCTGTGTTAAGTGGCTTTCTTCCACCATATCCTTCATCAAGCTGTCATTAAGCAGAAATAATCGGTGTGGGTGTTCCTTCGGTGTTGAACCACGCTCTTCTACAAAGTTGGCAATGCATTGGTAACTCCCCTGGCGCTATAAATGTCCATAGACGACGGTGAATACTTTCCATCAGGTAGCCCGTCTTTCTTATCTTTAAGTTTCAGTACAAATCTTATCTGAACTTTTATAAGATGTCTTATTAGAAGATCTTATTAAAGTTATTCCCCTACATAAATATTTATAAAAATAGAAAGCGCCTCCTACACAACTTAGTTCTGTTGCACAACATATTGTAGCATTAATTATAGAGACAAACTGGTCATAACAATGTCACAAAGGTCGCGAAATAAGAGACCTCGTAGGGCTGACACCAATTACTTACCTGACAGCGTTATGAGCCGCGAGCTGGCAAAATTAATGGGGGTTGGATGTCGCACAGCTTGCGCGGGTGAACCTTATCGACCTAGGTAAATAGACACCGTGACTTCACTTTTATGAACTTACGTTGCCTTTTACAAATTAGACTAGAAGAAGAACTAGAAGAACTAGAAGGACTAGAAGAAACTAGAAACATTGTAACAAATATAGAAAAAACACAGACTGCCTTAAACGATTTTTATATTCATAATGATATATTTAATTTAACGATTTGTATGAGTTTTGGCAAAATTGTCTAGCAAAAGTATTTTGATATGTATAGTTTTAGAATAGCTTATTCACTAGTTTTCATTTGATATCCATATTGTTGTGATGATAAACAAGTAACGTCGTTAAAAACATTAAAACAAAAACCCGACTCTAAAAAAAATTTTGTTCTTAATGATATTTGTTTAATTTTACGAATTAAGGTTTTAATAGCCATAGGCGTGTTACTAACTTCCAAAACTACGTTAAAATGCCAGTAAAACTAGATATTTTGAGCAAGAAGTGTGATAACAAGTGCTAACTACAATTAACCATGGACAACTTTACAAATTCCATGAATAGTTAATTAGTCCTTATTCGATTATTCAATGAATTTATTCATAGAATGTCTGAGTCTAGATGAACTTGATAAGTACATGGCTGCCACAAGAGAACCTGATAATCTTTTATACATAAAATGTTATTACGGATTTAAATCTTATGTTGTGCCAACTATGTGTAACCTACTGACTATATACTATACTACCATACTATTTCTTACTATAAATGTAAAAGTTGTGATTTTTTTATATAAGTATATAAATAGGAGACCTATTTCTAGCGTGAGGCGGTTTTTATTACATGAGATGACCACATTAATCCCCGAAACTAACAACGCATCTTGTTTGATAAAAAGAAACACCACTATTCTAGTAGATAGTTCTTATGTCAACTTTTGATTACCTCAATAAACTTCTAAATGTAAACTTCTAAGTGTCCATTCCAAGTACACGAGAAAACTCCACGTATGCGAAGAATTATTCATCCATCTCTGTTTATCTTTATCCATCCATATATCTGCCTGGATATATCTTCTAAATATTAAATAACATTTAAGTACATGAGAATACTGCATTTACGAATAAAAATTATTCATCCATCTCTGTTTATCATCCATCAGCCTTCTGAGGTCCACTAATAGATGTACTCCCCCTCCGTGATGAGTGTTTTTAACACTAGAACGCAGTAGATATTAACGTTGCACACAAAGATTCTGCTGTCCATTTTCTAAACTTCATCCCCTGAATATGTTGTCACCTCCACCATCCACGGGTGGAGAAGTAGCCCTAATCAAGTCTAAAACCACACAACATTTAAAAATATAATGGAATATTGAACTATATATTTTCTTACCCATGAACCTAGAATTAAAGGCCCAATAATATTCTTATCTTTAGTTCAGAATATGTTTTCAGACAACTGAAATGTTGCTAGAACAATACAAAGCCGTTGAACAAGTTCAACACTGCTTCCCACTAAAAGCATTTCTCGAAACACTGAAACAATGTAGTACAGCGATTCCTATCTAAGTGCAGTTAATGATAAACAAGTATGCATGCTGAGCCAAGTTCTCGGCAAAGGAAAAGTTTCCGGAACTCTATTTGTATGCAACAACTAAGAATCCTTCAAAAGTATCCATAACTTTATATTTAACCAGGAACATCATAAGGCTACTTCAACTTTTAATTGGTTCCCACCAGAACCTTATATCTAAATACCTTTTGTATATAAAAAAGCACTATATAGGTAAAACTCGACATATCGTACCTATGACCTTTGCCATTGTTCCAATTTAATGATGATCAATTAATGCTGATTTCCCACACTTTAGGGGGCGGCAAGGAGTGTGACGTCGTGGAAGAAGTGAGACCTGCATCATTAGAGGCCAGTGCGCATTGGACCCCCGGACCATGGGGACCATGCCGCGTTGCTATCGAAATGCCTGCTCCTGCTGCACCTTGTAAGATTTTCACAAATCAAAGGCTTTATAAAACTATTGCCTCTACGCATTTTTGTAACAAGAAAAGGCATAAAGTTAACGCTCCTATCTAAAGCTTGCATGATTATTACTTTAACAAAGCTCAAAGTCAATCTGTTGCACACAATCTTTTGCTTTATCTTCTTTTAGTCGAAAATTACTTTTTGCTTACTTAAATTTTCTTTCTATTTTTATTTTGTAATTCATATGAATTCTATTTTTACTTAGATTTATATTAATCGAAACATGTTTACATTAATAGCACCCTTCGAAATTTAGCAGCTTGTAATCATGTTTCCTTAATATTTAAAGCTTATTTAAACTAAACACTAACATTACCAGCTAATGACGATGACGACGACGCGGATGACAACGACGCTATTTATGACGAAGACGATGACGAATCTGACGAATCGGATAAGGATACTCCGTCGAGTTGTGGTGGAGGCGTTCAAAGGAGAGAGGCCACATGTGTTCGCGCTGATGGACGAGCCTTGCATCCTGCTCAATGCGGTCACGCTCCTATGCCTACGCTAGTCCAACCTTGTGAAGTAAGAACTGAATATATTGGTAAATAGTACAGAGACTCATACGTGGTACACAGAGACATATACGTGGCCGTGTTACATATTGATGTGTAACTACAAACTTTCGAAGTAAATACTAAGCATTATAGGTTTGGATTAAATACGATTCAAGTTTATAGGTCAAGATACCCCAAAACTAACGCGTGTGCTCATGTTCTTAGTAGTTGTTTGGAGAAGTTGTGATCTAATTTCGTAATATGGATTACATATTGCGAAGTTTCAAAAACACAAGTGTAGATGTGGATGAAAATATAGTTTATTTGAAAATATTGTCATACATAATTATGTGTAATTCTATGAACATTAACGCTGATGAATGTAATAACTTGGTGTTCAGGTGCCGTGTCCACGGGATTGTGAGGTGGGAGAGTGGAGCGAATGGGGCGCTTGTCAACCCACTGATGGCTGTCCGCTCTTCCCCGTTCAACAACTCACTACCACTGGTTAGTGTATATAAACTTATCTATATACGGAAGTTAGACATCGGCAATCGATGAAGATTTTTTTAATTATGACTAACATTTTTTGTCTCTTTTATAAAATTGTATGTCTTTGATAAGACGAAAGTTGATCATTTTTAGGTTTCCGTACCCAAAGGGTAAAACGGGACCCTGTTACTAAGACTCCGATGTCTGTCCGTCTGTCTGTCCGTCTCCAGACTGTATCTCATAAACCGTGATAGCTAGAAAGCTGAATTTTTTACAAATGATGTATTTCCGTTACCGCTATAACAACAAATACAATTTAAAATTAAAAATATATGTATTTTAAGGTGGGTCCCCATACAATAAATGTGTTTTTATAGATGATGGTACGGAACCCTTCGAGTTCGAGTCCGACTTGCGCTTAGCCGATTTTTATTATTATGTTTTTTATTTTGTATTCTATTTCATTCGTCGTAAGAGAAGTAAGTGTTATGTATGTTGACTTCAATAACGTCATTAATAATGCAGTCATGTCAACGGACAATATAATATATTAATACATACATTTATTTTCTTAACCAGGCTATAGTGTCCGCCGTCGCCGTGTAATATCAGCTGCGTCAGGGGGCGGAGCGCCTTGCCCTCCGCTAGAGGAGAAGAGAACTTGCACCACTCCTCGCTGCGCTTCATGGAAAGCCCTGCCTTGGGGCCCTTGTGTATTGACTCAACCTCATACAACTTGTGGGCCTGGCAGACGCAGCAGGGAGCTCAGATGTGTTGGACATGATGGAGTGAGTGTGAATTATGTTTCTATACATACACATGCCAGGTTCAAGACACTTTAAAAATATATAATTCCTAGTTAATGAATAATGAGGGATAATTGTAAAAATTCTATGTGGTATCATTTGATGCTAATACCATATGAAGATAAATAGACTTCATCTCCAGAGATGAAGATATTGTAAACTTTTAAATACAAGAGTTAATATAGCATAGATCTGAAGTTCTGAAGATTAATGGAGAATCCAATTTGTCTTCTTTTGACATAAGAATATTATTGTTTTTATTTTTTTGACAAAAGATTTATTTCCTAGTTGTAATCTGTTTTTATTCAAAATATTTATTTTCTTATTAACCACCCGTCTTAAAACTATCCTATCCAGACCTCCAACATTGATTGCCTGTTTCTTATTACAGAAAGAAGCTCAACGCGCCTGGTGCAGCGGCGGCGGCGCCCCGGCCCGCAGCGAGCGGTGCCGCATCGCGTGCGCCGGGGACTGCGTGGTGTCCGCGTGGGGCCGCTGGGGGCCCTGCTCCGCGCCCTGCGCCGCGCCCGCGCGCCCGCGGCCCTCGCGCACCCGCCAGCGACACGTGCTGGCACACGCTTCACCTAGTACGTATTCAATTCTTAAATAAAGGTTCCACAGGGACCACTTGTCCACGCCCGTCCCGCATGGTACGTTGCTAATCATTCCTTAGCAACAAGTGTTCCTCAGGGACTGCTTGCCCGTCCTCACCCTCCAACAACAAGTGCTGGCACACACTTTGGTCAGTAGGTGACTATGCATTCTTAGTGGCGGGTATTCCACGAGAATCACGCGTCTGCGTCCGCCCTCACCTGCCAGTGACATGTACTTGTACACGCTTCACCTAATACATCACTATCTGGTTCATAACCAAAAAAGATTCCACGAGGATGGGCCGTTTCCGGCTATCGCGTATCTGCCTTTAACATGTGCATGCTTAAATCAAAAAAATTCATAGAAAAGAACAGCTCGGGGCCGGAGCTCGTGTACCCGCACACACTTCGCTTAATACGGCACTAATAGATTTTAAGCAAAGGTGTTCCCCATGGATGTGTACTAGGCCCGGTTTGGACTTCTTTATTAAAATCTTAAGGTGTACCTCAAAACAATTTTATCGACCTAGTTCTTTTTATGATACATACTAATGAAATGTAATGTGTTGGGATTCCTGCAAACGATACTACTCTTGAAACGCACCGTGCAAACGAATCAAAATGATTTAAATAATTTTATATACAATCAGGAAAAGTAATTATTATTAAATATTTCCAAGAGACAAAGAAGTTTAATTCTACAAGTTAAACTTGAGCCTCTTTCCAGATGGCTGGCCATGTCCTACTGAGGACCAATTAATCCAAAACGAAACCTGTAATACCCACGCCTGCGCTACGTATTCCTGGCTGGCCACGCCCTGGGGACCTTGCGAACGTCGTCGTCAGGACTATATGCCAAACAACAATTACACTGACCTATTGGTAAGACACATGTTATATTTTTAAACAATAGCCGAATGATATCGCGTCTCCCACTAAACTTAATAGAAATAAACAATGTCATCGTCAACTTCAACATGTAGTGTCAACATGTATTGTCCCACTGCGGGGCACGGGTCTTCACTCAGAATGAGAAAGTTTTAGGTCATAATCCTCCGCGCTAGTCAAGTGCGAATTGGTAGACTTCACACACTTTTGAGGTCCGTTTTTAGAGGACGTTTAAATGTGTATGTTTCTTCAAGATCTTTTCTTTACCGTAAAGAAGTTATCAAAAAAAATTCTATGACATATATCATTTTACAAAAATCTGTGTCATAAGTCTAAAATTTGAATCTCGGAGCCCTGAGTGGAAGGCCGGGTTTCAACCTACACTACGCAATATAACCTCGGTATTTAACTGCAAGACAAATAAAAGTAATCATTTCTGGAGCATGATTACAAAATCATTTGAAATTTTAACATTTTAATGTAATTTTAGGATGGGGAACCTTATAATGAAAGTGATGAAGAGGAGCCGTGCGTTGAAGAAGGCGAGATGTCAAGAGACGTAATGTGTGTCCAGAATAACGCTGACGTTGTTCGTGAAGCTCTGTAAGTCTTCCAATATACATTTTTGTCTGCCTATCTTCCTTTTAGTCCAAGATCATCTAAAATATTTTCGTCCAAACTAAAATTCCAGAAAACGTATAACAAAAAATATTTTTTTCGAAGGTATTCTTGATAAATCTACTAAACGTGTATTTAACATTGCAGTTATTGTAAAACTGCATAATCAATTATATAATAATACAAATAAATAAAACACATAAACAATGATATATTAAATAATAATTATTAATAAGTGCATGTATATTATTATTATTTAACAAATAAGTTAATTACAGTTAGATTCCTTCAGAAATGTTATCTAAAGACATAAAAATAATGAAATAATTTCTTATCATTTCCCGTCTTGTCTATCAGGTGCGCCCCTCTCCGTCGACCGGCGTCGCGACGCGCGTGCACAGTGCGGTGCCGACGAGGATGTCGCGTGGAAGCCTGGATGCCCTGGTCTCCTTGCCCTAACACCTGCGGTAATCATTATCTTGATACCAAGGAACAATGAAGGTCTTATAAACCTTATAGAATAGCAATGAAGTAGGTAAAACCTTTTTATATTCGTCTGTGGTTCGTTTAACTTTTTTCACTTTTCAGTGCTCCTGTTTTCTGGCTTGTAAAGCAAAATGAATTTTTCCAAAGTAGCAATCCTGAAAATCGTTTTATGCAAAAAATATCTTAGATAGATTACTATAGGCTATAATAACCAATTAACATCATCATTTCGTTCACTGTATCACAATTAAGATCATCTGCTCGTTTACTATATTTAGAAGGAAGCTAAGTTGTACAAAATTTCAAAATGTCTTTTCTATTCAGATCCTGGTAAACAAATCCGTGTCCGCACTGTCCATGGTGGACCCAACTGTGGACCGCTCCAGGAAGCCCGTGATTGTCCCGTCGCGCGCTCGTGTCGTTCCCGTGAGGCCATCTGGATCGCTGGGGAATGGTCCACTTGTAGGCTGCCCCCAGGACAGCGTTGTGGTGTTGGATATCGGCTTAGAAGTAAGTTTTGAATAAAATATAAGTACTAATAACGCTCTTAACACTTATAACCCTACAGCAAGATTTCCTTTGTACTAGGTGCCACACATACACACGAGTACACAAAAACCCAGACTCATTTTTTTCTGATTAGGAGGGTATGGAATTCTAAGACCTACCAAAAATTAAGATAATATTGATTATAGTTATAAAAAAATTTGGTGTCAGAAATTTGCCTTGACCAACTCCACAATTTAAGTCATATTCACTGAAAAAAATAACTGCTCATATAAATCCCTAATTTGACTAAATAATATAATCACCCTTTTAGTTTCAAAGTATTTCCGTACTTACTTTCCGTACTTGCCGTACTTCCGTACTTTCCGTATTTACTATTGACTTAAATTATGCATTATTTTTAAACTTGTCATCAGGTGTGTTCTTGTAAATATTATAAGTAACTATCATTATTTTATAAATTACCAGGTCTCTGGTGCGGATCTGATTCCCATCGCGTGGAAGCTGGGGCATGTGCTGGACAACTAGTACCACCAAGTGTGGCGGCTTGCCAAGTACCCTGCGACGCCATGATCACTCTCACTTGTGACGTTGTCTGCGCTGATCCTCTGAAGTAAGATCTTTTATTAACCTTTCTTCAAGTACCACATGGAATGTTTAATATGATGTAGGTTTAAGGGATGGCGTGATTTCTTTGTTTAAAATGGCGTTATTATGAAAATTGTAACATCTTTGTCATAGCTATTTCTGTCTTATTTCTTTTTCTTCCGTGAGGAATTTACTATTAAAAAAAGATATAGTCAGATTTATGTGGAGTGTTTATTTTGTTAAAGATTTTTTACGAGTCTTCCTCCACTCCTTCATACCTCTACTTTCATTACAAAGATCTTTTTAAAAGCTTGATCATTCTTAACAAATACTTTACTCTAAAATTTAATTTCAGATATTTAGACGCTTCTGACCCAGACATACCATCGTGCGTTTGTAAGAACGTGTCACTTGAACTTTTGCCTGCAGACTCCGATTGTATTCTACCTCCAGGGTAAGGATTAATTAAAATAACTTGATATTTTTTATATATTACTCCAGTTCTTCCCTATTAAAATCAATTTTAACAACCCTACGACCATTTTTATATTCGAAAATATAATGGTGGCCATTCGCAATAGGATGGAGTGTGGAGAAGGTAGACTTCTGAGAGCAGCTCGATGCATGGTGGCTGGTCGGGATGTACCGATGGACGTATGCAAAAAGTATCATCCCCTTACTGGTAAGTTTTTTTTATTTGAATCATTATTGTAACCTAATCTATTGCTTTAGTTAAATCTTATTGTAATCCAATAAAATTAATCTTATCTGCTGTAAAAACTCTGTATAAGTTGCACGTTAACTATAAAGGCCATAAAGGGATAAAATATAGGTAAAAAATGGAAAGGAGTATACAAAAATATTAGAGGTAGAACCCTTTATGGTCTCCAGCTGCACCTTCACCGCACCTTTTTATGTCTAGCAGCAGGTTTAAACGCCTCTGCGTTCTGGTTTGAGGTGAAAAAGGTAAATATTTTCCTTTTTCTTTCGAAGAGTATATACTTATCCGAGGCGTTCCAACTTAGTTTTCAAGGTTAGCAATGCATCTGCGGACGACCTCTGGTATGGTTCTGATCTTAATTTAGGCTGCTCACAGATATCCATAGGCGGCGTTGATCACTTACCATCTGGCCGAGCGGTTACCATACCGATCTAACGCGCAGTGGGTCCCGGGTTTGATCCCCGGCCAGATAAGCATCTGAATGATGAGTTTAGATTTCTGTTCTGGGTCTGGGTGTTTGTGTATTCGTCTTTGTGTGTCCATGGTTCCCACGACACAGCAGAAAATCCTAGTGTGGGGCTATGAGTGTAGAAAGCTATAAGTGTAGAAAGGTGATAGGGACTAGATGCTCGTTTGCTACTTCTATCTAATACAAAAAGCAACACTGAGGTACAAAATCCATAAAATTACTACTACATTTCTCTGTCCAGGACCCCGACGAGTCCGTGAAGCATCAACAGATGGTCTCTCATACGATGCCGAGTTCCCGTCTCTCATCCGCGGAGCGTGCAGCGTACGCTGTGCCAGGGACTGCGCTGTGGGGCCCTGGGCGCCGTGGGGTATTTGCCAGCCCGAGCCTGGTTCCAGGGCTGCTTTCAGATTCAGGACGAGGTAAGTTGGCTATCAACTTGAATTGTAAAAAAATATGGCTGTAGAAGAATTCTTGAGTTTTTTCAATATTTTCGGTACGCCAAATATTAATGTACTATAAAAAAGTGACAGCCATTAGGACACCGTAGTGGAATATCAATAGACTGGTATTTTTAAGACGTTTGGAGAATTCAGAAGTAAATAAAATATCTACAAAATTGCAAAATCTTGAATCTTTGCCTCTAATAGTTGCCTCAAAAGGCTGATGGAATGAAATGTATTTTTATACCATATTATAAAAATTGATTTGTAAAGACTTTTCTTTCTAAGGCAGAGAAAAAACAAACAAATAAAGAGAAAACTTAAGAATTTATATTTACACACGGAGCTTACGGTACTGAAAAGGCGGGAGGGGACGCATATTCTTTTGACAGACAAAATTAGTGCGGACGGGTAGTACCACCGGATCTAAAGTCCACCTCAACATAGAATATCCGCCAAGTAATTTAGAGTTTTCTTTTTTTTTGTTTATTTTATTACTTTTTCTTTTTTAACATGTGCTAACAGTGGCTTCAGTATCTGATGGATGAATGAATTATTATCAAACTAAGTGGCTATTCAAATGTGGCAGGGAGGTGATCGAGGAGGGTTCAGCGGGCGGTCGCGAGTGCGGCGCGACGCTGCAGCGGTCCACGTGCGTGGTGCAGGAGCCGCGCTGGGCCGTCGGCGAGTGGTCCGTGTGCGCGCCGCACCGCGCGCTCTGCGGCCGCTCCGTCATCAACAGGACCGTCGCGTGAGTTGACACGTCACGCTTGTTGTTGCACTAATGGGATACGGTCACGTGAGATGACTTGAAGCTGTTACACTGATGTCAGATTGACACGTGAGTTGACTTGGAGCTGTTGCACTGGTGTTCGACCGTCACGTGAGTTGACTTGAAGCTGTTGCACTGATGTCAGTTAGTCACGTGAGTTGACCTGAAGCTGTTGCACTGGTGTTCGACCATCACGTGAGTTGACTTGAAGCTGTTGCGCTGATATAAGACCGTCTCGTGATTTGAATTGAAGTTGTTGCGCTGTCACGAGTATTGACTCGATTTTAAGCTGTTCAACTGACGGACTGTTGAATGATGTCGTTATAAGAGAAACGGACATTTTATGAACAAATTGTAATAAGATTTTATTTATGGCACATTAATCAACACTTAGTTTTACGTTAGGAGTTCATTAATTTTGAACCTCAATGCCTAAATTAATTATTATTAAGTTACCTTCTGCCTCAATTTTCAAATAAAATAATGTTAGTAAATTAATAATGCCGTCCAAAAATGCTCTTACAAAAATATTTCGTGAATATAAAAGAATAACTTTTATATTTAAGGAATATTTTCTAGAAAATGACTTCCTACAAGAGTGATAGATATGCATTGACTAATATTATCATTTCTTATATAATAATTACTTACTTCTTACAAAAATATCGGATAACGTCGGTGTCCAATACGTCAGTACGTCCATTCGACGCCACTGATCCCATCCTCGCGTTCCAGTTGCGTGGACTCGCACGAGAACACCATCGAGGAGGCGGTGTGCGAGGCGGCGGCGGGCCCGGCGCCCGCGCGGGACGCGCCGTGCCGCGCGCCCTGCCCCGGCGACTGCGTCGTCTCCGCCTGGTCCGATTGGAGCCCCTGCGAACAGGTACACGAGTACTCATCGCTTCTGCCCTACATACGTAGAGCGGCCACCATATCTATCTGACACATAGTGGGACACATAGTCGTACATATCTGCATGATAAATTTAGTTGTGTCCGGCAGTTTGTGTAATACATGGCACCCACGACACAGGAAAATTCTAGTTTGGGAACTAAAAGTGTAGAAAGCATTAAGCTTAATTTATACAAAAATATCTTTTAAGTCTTATAAAAACGACTGGACTCATTTAACAATAACTTTTAAATGAAGACTCGGTGAGCGAGTCAATTTAGTCTTAGGACTCGCCTCAAGTCACATGAACATAGTCCTTAGGCTAAGCCATCCACTTGTGCGTAACTACACTTCTCGTCAACCCATTATTGTTCCACTGCTGGGCACGGGTCTTGTGTCTCAGAGTGAGAGAGTTTTAGGCGATAGTCCACCGCGCTGGCCAAGTGCGAGTTGGTAGACTTCACACACCTTTGAGAAT
>DWNE01003829.1:0-16095 GCA_018249875.1 Cecropterus toxeus
ACAGGGGTTCTATCTGAAGTCCATCACAGATGCGTTGCTACTCCCGAGGACTGAGATGGTCGCCTCATATAAAAGTGCCGCCGTCCTCGGCGCTAGGAAGAGAGAGCAGTTGGGCCCACTGCACCGTCTGGTCTTTACGACGGTATGCAACCACACATACCGCCGTCCTTCCCGAGGTCACCTGGCTGGACGATTCGAGCTCCCACTTTTGCCGTCCGCAACCCAGGAATCCCCATTTAGTCGCCTCTTGCGACATGCGGGGGAAACCGTAGCCCTATTTGGATCCCGGGACTACAGGGATGCATTACAGTTAACCTACAGTTTCTAGAAAGTCTAAATAAAACTATAACCTATATTTGCGTTACCAACTCAACAATAGCAACCATTTCCAAAAAAACTTTTATTCCGTTGAATCGTTAAACAAATCACTTTAATAGTGTGAAAAAAACATGCAATATACATTGGCAACGGTTCTTGGAGCATTGCACGACGCCAGACACAATAATGCTGTCATAAAGCGTCTGCCACGGCGACCACCCGCGCGAGAGCGTTGCCTATCTCCACATGCAACTCTTATTTTTATACCTATAATACCTACGTCACATAAATGTATTTTCCTTTACAAATTGAAACGCAATTGATAGCAAACGAGCATATACTTGTTTGGTGGTAAGTGGTACCTGCCATCCACTGTAATCAACCCCAGATACCATAGTCTTAATTAGCAGTGCACCTTTTTTTTATCGAGGGGGAAAACCTTCAAATGGAACCCGACATTGTGTGAGCAACGCCGGGTTATGTGGGATTTTACCGCACTAAAAACCCCCCGGTGGCCGTCCTCAGCGATGTATGGAGGATTCCGGGAATCCAACGGAACACAACCGGAGTCCTTCGAGCGCGATGCCCCCTTCCGGGCTCTTACCCGGTGAGCATTTATCCTTACAAGCCGCCGTCCTTCCTGGGGTCGCTAGGCTGGGCGGCTCGAGCTCCCACTATTATCACCCACAACCCCAAAAGCCCTTTTTAGTCGGTTCTTATAGCAGGCAGGGGATATCGTAGCCCTATTCTGGTCCCGGAACTACAGGGACAAACTAGCAATGCACCTGTGGTTAAGATGAGTCGCTACTCTTGCGGCCTACGTTGGAATTCTTTGGATAAGTATGTCTCACGGTAGTGCTTAACTTATCTAGTTTTATTAGGAATATTTGTGGTCGTGGTCGTGGTCGAACCACAATGGGTACCACCTTTAAAACCTCGCAAACAAACAAACCTTTTTACAACCTTTTTACAAATTAAAGTAGCAAACAAGCATGTACCTACTTACCTGACCATAAGTGGTCCCTGCCACCCGAGGACATGTCACCAAATTCATATGAAGTGTAAATGCCCCTGTATACTTTAAATAGAAACCCCATGTTCTACATGGACATTGTAACCGATATCCATGGGTGGCCGTTACCACTAATCTTCCAAATCGTATGGTAATTTGCGCCTTCAGTCATATTTTCGTCCAAGGTCCAGAATATGATAAGTATCAATTTATATGTGTAAGGTTCTCGACGACGTTCTAACGACAGTGTCTGCTCACTATTTTATATATTATACAAAGATATAAATTCCATTAACGTAATTGTATTATTTCATATACATATGTGTTAATATAGGTATATCACATTAACACTAACACACACAAGATGTGAAGTGATTTGTTAACTTGTAATCACTTGTATCTATAAGTTATTGCAATTTAATACCTGCCTAAAGTAAATATAAGCCTAAACATATATAACTAATATAAGTACCTCATAAACCGTATTCATTATTATAAATGTCCACTAAATTTCCATAAAAAATACCATAACGTATACAGAAACTGTGTCAATCCGTTGAACCAATACGGAACGCATACATTAATCAAACATTCAGAAGTAAATTTCCATTAATTTGACGCCGAATTCAAACACATGATAACGAAAAATTAATGATGGCCGTAAATTTATGACCACCGCATCATATTTTATGGAAGCTCTTAATGGAATAACTTTAAATGTAATTAAAATTAATAACAAGATACGCATTAAAATGCTTATGCAATTATCTATCTACCATGATCCATCAGGCTAATGGACGAATAAAATAAAAGATTTTAATTTATGATTCTTTGTTTGCATGTTTCTCTTACTTTTGTATTAATTAGACACTTTAAGATGAGAGTTACGAAACTTACGCTTATCGCTGCAAGCGACAGCGTTTTTTCCAGCGAAATTTCGTGGCCTTATGAACTGATACATTTGTTTTAACGTTCAACGCTGATGCTTGTAGTGCAGAGGGATTGCCGCTTGAAGTTAATGTTCCGTGGTTCTTTGATTAGAACTTTGTGACAAATTGTGATAATGCTATCATATTAATTATTGCCTGAGTACCTAAGTTCTATTATTTTTATTCTTCTATTATGTAGACCTATAGGGTTTTGCCAGGAGATAGGCAACAGAGTCTTCCTGTGTAACATCAATACCCACTGCGGTCATCCAAATGCCAGGCGCGGTTGCCATTGGAAAACCCCTCAGGGTATAGAAAATGCCTACGTACAGCAGTGATGCTTAAAAGCCTAATGGATGAATGGATCTTACCTAGGAAATAAGATCTTTCTTCTTGCTCACATAATCTATACTTATATATAAGATGAGCTTGTGTGTCTATATGTTACTCAATCACGCAAGATCCTCTGGTCCCATTTCCTAAAAATTATGCATGGTTTCAACTCATTACACCCTTTGATTTCAGACTTTCATATTTCCATTTTAATTAAAATGTAACGCTAACATTTGATGACACGAGGTTAGCATGTAATTCTCTATTCGGAAGATCCTTATCACTTCTCATGTTCCTCCAACGATTAGCGAGTAAAACCTAATTTTTTTTACACGTCGCAAAGCACGAGTACTTCAGCTTATTAGCAATAGAAGCATCTACCATTAAATAAATTTCTTAGAATCACCACGTAAGCTCACACCGGCTCACTTTTATATCTCAGTCCTCGGGAGTAGCAACGCATCTGTGATAGACTTCATATAGAACCCCTGTTCTATGTGAAGTTGTTTACAAATGTCCATGGGCGGCAGTAACCACTTACCATCAGGTGCTTTTACCATCACATACCATACAGTTACCATCTGCTTGCTCGTTTGCTACTTCATAATTATAAAAAAGCGCTTATTCAATTCGCTTTCTAAAATTTCCTGTTCAACGTTAAATTCGTCACGTAAGGTAACCCGTCCATATCGACACGGTTCGCTTAAAACAATGGGTGATTCATTAAATATGAAACAATGAAGGCAGTAGCCGTTACAAACCCCAGAAACCTATTACCCTGTGTAACAATTTGCTAGCCGGTGGCGTTTTTCTTTGGCTAATGGGTTCATTGCAGGTAGCGTCGGTCAAGGACTAGTGTTTGTTATCGAACCTAATCGGAATATCATGACGAAAGAGACTTTTTACCGGACTGCGTCACTAGAAGGTTAATGTTTTTCTTGCATATGTATGTTTGTTTGTATTTATGTATGTATGTATGTATGTATGTTTGTATGTATGTCCATTTCTTTGGCACGCGCTATAACTCAAATGGCTTGATGGATTGTGACGTATGACATATAGACTCGTCTCAGTTTGCATAGTGACATAGGCTATATAATTTAAAAAAATGGCGCCTGGAAATAGCGGAAAAGGGGGCGATTTTTTTCAGTATTACAACATTATGGATATCAAATGAAAGATTGTGCTAAATTTTCTCAATATTCTCTTTAAAATATCTAGTAAATTACGAATTGCTTTTTCATATATTATTTATATTGCTATATGTTATTTAATTTTCTAAAAAAAGTCATTTTACTTCTAGGTACGGAGTTTCTCTCTTCATTTTATAATTTTACAATTATTTTCATTACCTACAACATTATTATTAAAAATTGTTATTGAATTATTATTGAACATTGTTTTTATAAACATTTTAATCATACTAACATTAACATGATACAACGATATCATAACTAAAACAGACAATACATGTTTTAAAAATTTCAAATCTCTTTATCAAGATGTTCTCATAACATCGTATCAATTATGCAAACAGAACGATTCAACACTAAACTGCCTGTAACGTGATACCAATTGACGACTCAATCGGATCGTCGAATCGATTTTTCTCCACTTCGCTGAACATCGATTAACTGGTATCGATTTATTGACTGTAAACATCGCTTGGACATCATTTGACTCTGATTGATTTTATCGATAGTGGCTCACTTCTAAATCATTCATTTTATGTATTTGTATATTGATCCAGCCGCACTAATTAAATATTTATGAGGACTGCTGTATGCTGGTTTTTTTTAGAAAGGTGCAAATTATAAATAAGTATGTTCGTTGTGGTTACATTTCAGAGATATTACACGTATGCATCTAATAACAGTAGTATTACGAGCTGTGTTTCGGTTAGAAGCGTGAGGCAAGGGAATGAAATGAAATGAAATGTTTAAGAAAGTAAGGTTCAGTCAATATATTTTTAAATTTGTACATTATTATATTTATAATACAATTTCATTAACTATGTACTATTACATATAAATGTTAAGAATCCGGGAGATATTCGATCTCCTAGAGAATTATCCGTGTAAAGAGGGTACGTACCCCTCGAGGCCCGTACATCCCTGCCCAACCGCCCTTAAGTCCACTTACCTGTCGCATATGAGAAACTGGAGGGTATGACATCCTCGTTATTATTAAGGTAAAATTAGTTGGGATTTAAATTGCAGCTGGCGTAAAATCCATTCACTGATCTGATGAATTATAGGCGCATTAGACCATATTTTAAAAACCTTTTTATTGGGCAGGCACCAAATTTTGTACAGCGTCGTATATGAAGTCGATTTTATAAAATTTAGTCAATTAATCTGCAATTTCCATCACACGGTTGTACCCAGCTCCAATTTTACCCCGGCTAACCTTATAAAAAAGTCTAGCTGTAATACCACTGCGGTCCAAGAACAAAAATATCTATGTACAACTATTATTATGATCTCCTGATAAACTATCTACTTACGTAGTCACATTTCCTCTCTTATACAAACGTGATGATATATCTTGATTAATTTATAATGTTCGAAAGATAATATGGCAACCTACTAACACTCCATAACCCCACGCGTGTAATTTACTTACATAAATTACGTACAATCTATAACTTTAGTAAGTTACGTAACAATATTGTTTACGCCGTACTGTAATAAGTATTACGTAAGGCATTGTTAATTTACTTCTCAAGAAGATCGTTTGTAGTTATCATCATTATGAAGTTGTTATTGTTCTGTCTGTGTATGTATCCATCAGCCTTTGAGTTCTGGAAATAGGGCAAATGGGGATTTTGTCGATTGCCTATACGGTTGGTACGTGCTGATGTTTTACAGAAAGACGCTTGATCACGAAGTGTTGGTAGTAGTGGTTACGGTAGTAGGAAAGAAACCTTCCGGCCGATCGATAACGATGGTTTGACTAAATAGCTACCCTCACCGGACTCGCCATTGCAACTTGGGTGCAACATTGTTTGATTGGGTCTGGGTCAAAGTGTTCCTGAGATGGCGGCATGTGTGAGGTGTGATGTGGTGTGGTGTGGTGTGGTGTGATATGGTGTGGTGTGATGTGGTGTGGTGTGGTGTGATGTGGTGTGGGGTGGTGTGGTGTGGTGTGGGGTGTTGTGGATTGGTGTGATGTGGTGTGGTGTAGTGTGGTGTGGTGTGGTGTGGTGTGCTGTGCTGCGGTATGGTGTCTATACTGTTGTAAACCCCAGAGATTGCGTTAATTGCGCTTGGATTTGTGTTCCGTTGGAGATCCTGGAGTTCTCTATATAGCGCTGATGATAGTCACAAGGGGGTTTTAACGTAGTGAAAATGCGATGTTAAAGGTTTTTCATGATAACAAAAAATCGGTCTAGTGCGAGTTGGGCTAGCGTGCGAAGGCTTCCATTATATTTAAAATGGTAAAAAAGCGGCAACAGAAATACATCTACTGTGAAACTTTCATCTGTCTAGCTCTCACGGTTCATGAGATAAAACCTGGTGACAGACAGTCGGACAGACAGACAATGGAGTCTTAGTAATAGAGTGCCGTTTTTATCTTTTTGGTACGGAACCCTAAAAAGGTCTTAACCACCTAAAGTGCACCATAAATAACCTGTCCCAAAAACGCAATGCACAGCCTAGATCTTTACATAAAGATCCACAAATATAATCTTGCTATGACTTCCGTGACAACAGCCAGTAAAGGCCACCAGTATGAACCATATATTAACTACTTTCTCTTCTGCCGATAACAAATGAATGTTTCTCAATTATGCAAATGCAACTAGATGGAACTCCATAAATTAAAATGATATCCGGGTGGCAACAATAAATAAGGGAAACCAATGATATCTTCTCTGGAGAAGTCCATAGTTAGTAGAGTTAGATAATATTGCAACATGCCTTAGCACGGTTAGGTAACAAACACTTATTTGGGAAACACTAAATTAAACAATATTGTACTGTATTGTTAGCTGGTTTATCTGTATGATTCCTGTGTGAAATTCAGTACTCAATTAATCTACTTAACAAGTTTCCCAAAATGTGTTCATGTAATTTATCATATGAAATAATTTACAGAATATTTGCATAACTTATAAACACACATGTGAAACTATTAATCTTTTTCATTCGTTTTAATATCATACAAGAAAATCAGGGAAAAAATCCGATCGCATGCCTTTACTTTGCTAATCTATTAGATGAGTTATAATTATTCGTCTCAAATTCTAGTCTGATTGTAAAACTATCACAATTTGTGTATACTTAAGTATTTCGTTACATGTGTTAAATTTATCATGTAATATATGTATCTGTCTGTCTTAAATAAGATCTATCATCTGTAATTGGCTTCAGATTGAGAATTATACGAAGTTGTTCGCTAAGTCCATGGACGGTAGACATCCCTTATCATCAGAAGAGCTTCATGTTCGTTTGCACCTCGATAATAAAAAAAATATTTTGCATCAAAGTTAACATCAATAATAAATACAGTACTATTCACCAATTCACACTCAACGGAATAGCACCTCGGGTCGTGATTCGTCCATCAATCCACATTATTATTATCATCTACTTACAACATCAACGACACTTAACTTTTAATCTTATATCAAGAACCGTAAAGTTTACCTAAATCGCGTTCATGAAACGAACGAAGTAAGGGTTTTCCTTAACCACTTTATAACGATACAGTATCACTCAATTCACAACCTACGATCTTATGCCTAAGGGTCACGTGAGAAGCCTTCGTGAAATGCTAAATCCATAATAAGGGCCTGAGTTGATGTTGACAATATCAACCAATCAGTAGATAGAGCAATGAATGGCGTCAATGTTATGGAGTCCCCACCTCATATCTTGAATCCATTAAGCCCGTTAATGACATGATCATACCTTTTAAGGAAGCGCAGGGCCATGTTGAGATTTTTATTTTTATTGCCAGAAGGAATGAAATTGTTTCGGAATTCCGTATGGCTCCAATAGCGACTGTTTGTTTAAATACCTACAATAGTTTCTTTGCAATTCTTGATGGAATGTATTAATTCCGATACATAACATCTTATTATGGCATTTTTTATTTTTTATATTAATTAATGAGTGTTATTGTTTCCGGAAACAAAATAAATACCTACTGCAAGTGTGTAATAGTTAACGATAATTATTATATGATTTGCAGGTTTCTGTGACCTTATTAATAGGTAATATGTATTATTAGTGAAAGGCGATTAAGGGACAAAATGCAGGAATTAAGCAGTATCGTTTGTCTGTATAACATCAAAACCCACTGCGGTCACAATTACGGTGTATTCCACTTTGATCATCCAGGTGATATCACTAGGTGATCAAAGGCTTATCCCTGTAGTTCCGGGACCAGAATAGGACTACGGTATCCCCTGTCTGTCGTAAGAGGCCACTAAAAGGGGACTTCCGGGGTTGCGAGTGGTGGTAAAAGTGGGAGCTCGAGCCACCCAGCCAAGCGACCCCGGGAAGGACGACGGCGCGTATGTTCGCATGCCGTCGTAAACAACTGAAGGCACGGTGAGCGTAAATGCTCACCGGAAAAGAGCCCCAAAGGGGCATCGCGCATGGACTCCGTTTGTGTTCCGTTGGAGATTCCGGATTCCTCCACACAGCGCTGAAGATGGCCACCGGGGGGGTTTTGGTGCGGTAAAAATGCCACGTAACCCGGCGTTGCTCCCACGGCGTCTGGTACCTTTTGAAGGTTTCCCCCTCGTGCCAAAAAAGAGGTAATCAAAGGCTACTGAGACATAACCTTCAAAAAATATATTATTTCGGTATCTTTTACTTAGCTGTACAAAATACGTAAAACAGGTGTCTAAAATGGTCGTTCTTGTAACACCTAGGTAGTCATAAATGCGACCTTATCATCCATCTATGCCTATGATCCAGGTGTTTATGTCTTAGGTGATCAAAGGACGTTATTGAGTCGCCCTTGGTCACCTAGGTGATATCACCTGGGTGATCAAAGTGGAATACACCCACGCATGCCGGGCGCGGTGACTATTGGCATGAACCCCCATTAGGGGACGCCTATGTCCAACAGTGAACCTCAATAAGGTTGATGGGTGGTTTTATTTATAATATGTTTGTATCAAACAAGCATGCATTCCACCTGATGGTTAGTGGCCACTGCCGCCCATGGGCACATGTAATCTATCCCCGATGAGATCAGTATTACCTGAGAATAATTACACATGCATTGCTACCCGTGATTTGAAGCTAAGTTGGAACTTCTGGGGTCTACAAAGAGTTCTTCCACCTTTAATACACTTAGGTACGTACATCTGTTTAGACAGATGTAAGTAAGCCGCGTATTAGGTATGTACGTATTTAAGTCTGAAACTATAATTAAATGTTAATATATTTTTTAAACTTCGTTATGGATGACTGCTTCACATTAAGAATTTATTTATACTGTAAACGAGAACCTTGAGTAAAGCCAGTATTATTTATCTAGAATTACGGCTTACTCGTACTCATACCGGTGAACGCAATGCTCTAAATTTTATCTCAAATCGATCTCCTGATTACGATACAAATCTGATTTCAATTCAGATATCGATATAAATTTTGCAGCAATTCGCTCTGACGTCTAACATAGCGCAATATTGTATGGAATCTAGAATATTTCATTGAAATTTACACTTTATTTTTAAAAAAAGATTTAAATAATGTTTTTGCGGCTATTCAGTTCCATAGTCACTAATAAAGTTAACATAAATAAGCTATTTATTGTTGGCAAAAAAGAATATTTACTCTCAGGCTCTTTAAAAACTGAAATTTAGGAAATTGTAATGTTTGGCTCTTCCGGCTCAAAATTTTGCCGACCCCTGGGCAAGACGGATTGTAACATATTATTGGAATCGCCTCAGTTTACAGAATGATATAGAATAATACTTAATACTAGTGAATAATAAAAGATAATGAATTGTTGTTTAGTCATTATTCGTTACGTTTTCAACGATCTGTAATATAGGTCTACTGCGACTCCTTAATTTAGTCCTTGGATAATATTCAATTCACTACATGCATAAAAACCGAATTAAATAAAATCGAAAGAAAGACCACAAATAGGTATTTATTGTAACAATCTATGTAATTAAGGACTACGGTGGAACGTCTCATATATATCTGCCTTACCGTATGTATGAATTTTAGGTCGCTGGTAGCCCAAATCCGAATTTAAATTTTTGCGTCCCAGTGGCGATAGTACAGGTGAATATATATATATATAAATACCTCCTTCTTGAGTGCAGAGGATTTGGCGACCGGTCAGCCTTTTGCACTTTCCGTGACCACCACACAAAAATAACAATAATAATATAGCCGTTCGTGCCGAAAACCGAGTAATGAGTGCATGTAAAAGTGTAATGTGAAACGTCAATATATTTAAAATTTTTAATTTATATATTTTTCCTTATTCTTTTCCTGACTTTCGGCCAGTCCGAAATACCAAAGATAAATACTAAAAACCTACCATTAGTAAGACGTAAGATAAGATAAAAAAAATAAAAGGTAAGATAAATAATTAACGCCGATTAACATCAAGTTGGGAAACTTTGAAACATTTTTTTTAATATAAAAGAATGGAATATAACGGGTACCTATATGTTTTTCTTAATAATGTGTTGTTTTAAACCCAAATTTTGAAATTTTACCTGTATTTCCGAATATTTAGAAAAAATAACAGAAAATTAGGCTTTAGACAGCTTTCAAAGTTATTTAAATTTTGGGTATCTTTGAACGGAAGTATTTTGGAAAACAAAATTCCTTGAACTTTCGAACTTTTATTTTGAAAAAAAAAATCGAATTATGAAACCAGTTTTAAAGTTTTAAATTTAAAGTCACCCAACTTAACTTAAAACGTTATATTGCAAAGAACGTGTTCCCTAGGAGGGCTGATACATAAAGCAATTAGCACCACTTGAAGCATCCGCCGTGTTGATTTATGTCACACTCTGAACCTACAAGTAGTAAACCATTACCCACCGCCCACTAATCCCTTCTATGCTTAATAGTTACTTCACAACCTCATTGTACGAGAAATCGATATATAAATTCAATTGACGTGTCCGTATGATTTTTAAATATATTTTTTTTATTCTATTAGTATTTTTTTTAAGTTAAATTCGTAGCTAGTCTGAAATGTTTAAAATTCCAGTGTAGCGATAAGAATTCAAAAATAAATGCAATTGACAAAAAATCGTTATAATCGAAAGCTGGCAGCTATATCATTTTTTTTAAATTCTGACGATTTTTTGATAGTTTTCTCAAAATGAGACGACTAATCACCCAGACAGTCTTAAGGTAATCCCAAACATGCATCTTGGAGTTTTTTAATACTTATGCGATGAGATGAGTTAATTCTTGCCTAACTGTGCAGTAACGAGTAGGTCATAAAATATTTAGAAGTGAAATCAAGCTCGCAATCTCTTTAATTCAATTTTCAAATATGAAACTATAGTTCAAACTAAAACAGAATATCCAACGACAAAATCATAGGCAGAGTATATTTTTATATTTTATCTGTGAAATAACTGTATACAATTTCAGTTCTGTTCCCAACGCCATCTCGCGGCGCACATTAACACCCGCGCAAAGCAATTAGCAGCGCGGTAACCACAAAGCTATGATTTATGTCAAACTGAAACGATGGTAATAAGTTGGAGATTAACGCAACGATGCGTTTATATTGCGCGATGTTCGTTTTCGTTTTATTCTATCACTAGCTGTACCCTGCGGTTTTATCCGTCAAAATTGAGATAATTATACTTAGGTACATATAACCGACATTTTAGACCTTCAAGAACTTGTCAAAATAGCATTGGTTTAAAGTGATAGTGCCAGGGGAGCTGCGAACCTGCCTGAATAAAAGTAGTTAGGCCTTATATGTAACATCAGCTATCTACTAGTTAAAACTCTCGTCAAAATCGACCTAACGGAGATTAGTCTGAACCAACAGACAGGCAGCCAAAAGTTTATTTTTGAATTTTGAATATGAATATCGTATATTGTTTCATATTGACGTTTCAAACAGACACTTAAATTTTATTGGTTTGTATACATTTAACGTGGATTTTATAAATAAAACATAAATTGTGAAATACAAATATTGATTTGCATAGATCGGTGACAATATTATAAAAAGTCATTATTATTTATTTAATAAGCATGCAGTCGAGTTGATGGTGTGGATTCATTCGCTTATGGAAATTTGTAGGTAATAAGTACATGACTTAGGATTAGTGTTCTTTTTGAAATCGGTCATCGAACCATTACTTTTTTTATTAGATTGATGTAGTAAACGAGCACCACCTGATGCAGTCCACCTGATGGTAAGTGGTAACTGCCGCTCATTGATATCTTTAAGCAACTTCATATAAACAGAGGTTCTATCTGAAGTCGATCACAGATGTGTTGCTACTCCCGAGGACTGAGATGGTCGCCTCATACGTAAGTGAGCCGGCAACCACATCCTCCCAACAAAACGCAATAATTGTTTTACGCTAGAAATAGGTCTGGGGTAGTGAACTGCACTGGTTCTACCACCTGGTAATTACTATCGGATAGGACAACTGAAAAGCCTCATTAAAGTGCAGGCTTTGTCATATCCCAAACCAAATCACGTTATCAACGCATAATTGTCTTACGGAGGAAAGATCTTTTCTCAGAATGAGAGCTTTTAACAGTTCACTGCGTTGGCTAAGTGCGAATGATACACTTCACACACCTTTCAGAATTTTTAGACTCTCAGGTGTGTAGGTTTCAACGATTTAGCCTCCCTTCTAGATTTTTACCCGACTGCTTTGGATGGTGAGTAATGTTTTTCGAGCGTATGTATGTATGTTTGTATGTATATCAATTTCTTTGGCACGCGCTATAGCTCAAACGGCTTGACGGACCGTGACGTGTGGCATTTCATTACAATCGTCTCAGTTTGGATAGTCCTAAATGGTCTACATGGGCTATACGATTTACGGCAAAAAATTACTTCGTCAAATAAGTAAAAAAGGGGGGAGAAGGAACGACTTTTTTACTATTACGACAATATGGGTATCAAATCAAACCTAGTAAATAGACCTGTACTTAACTATTTTGACAAAAACTCAAATAAAGTGTTAAATGAAATATATCATTTTGAACAAAAAAAAAACGTTTAAAACAGTTAACAATGATACTAATTCCTTCAAGTCTGAAAAAAAAGTGAAGGTGATGCCTTCGAAGTCGAACTACGATGATCCCACCGCCGAAAGTAATGTGTTATAAAATCTAGTTAGTCTCAATTTATGTACTTAGAAACTTAGTCATAGTTTATAAGCTTTCTATCGAGGCGTAGTGACAAGCTTTCCACTTGGGACTGTTTACAATTTAAAATCAATTATACAACAATAATTCTATAATGACTCGCATTATTTTAGATTGCACGAGATTTTTTATAATATTCAAGTTGTAGGGACCATGTAAGTATGAATGGCTGAGTAAGCAGATTGCATGCAAGTGTGAAGTATGTGAGGAGTCGAGTTAGTTACTGCGTACTAACCGACGAGAATGCATGTGCATTGTGCATATCCTAGTCCTCGAGAGTACGACTCGAGTCATGTTTTTACTCGAGTCACTCGAGTGGATTAGACATACTAGTTACTCGAGTGAAAAAAATATCACTCGAGTCAGTTACCGAGTGAACTAGTCGCATCGAGTTGATTCTGTTGTCAGTAAATGTCATTTCACTACGTTATTTCCGTCGTGTTTTTTTTTATACGTCAAGTTAGATATTGCCGTTTTTTTTGGTCGTGAAAATTCAAGTAAGATTTTTCACTCGAGTGACTCGAGTAGGACTTGAGTGAGGTATCAGAATTGCTCGAGTGACTCGAGTCACAAAATCGTACTCGAGTCGCATCACTAGCATATATGCTCGGGGAATTGGCAAGAATAAAGTTAAGTGAACTTGGACATTCGGACTTTCATTTACATCATTAAGTGGCAGTAACTCCCGTTACAGGAAAAGGTTAGGGTAACGGCGACAGCAATCCCACAATAAGGTGCCTTATATCTACATTGGTGACCCCGACGTGATGGGCCATAGTGACTACTTACCACCAGTTGGCTTCCACCCGATGCTAAGTCGTCACTATCGCCCACGAACATTAGTAAGTAACTTCTCTATCTGAAGTCAATCACAGATACTGCTCGTCCCTACTTTAATATTCATTTCATTGGAATAGAGCCGGTAACTGCACTTTCCATCAAAACGTATGACCTGTTTACGCTAGAAATAGGTGTGGTGGTGGTACCTCCCAGTTGAACCATACTCATTGCAAATTGCAATGGTGTTGAGGTCAGGAAAGCATGTTACAATTTTAAAAATGATTAAAATCATGCTAAAACATTATTAAAATAACGGTCTTCTAGAGGCGTCGAGTGCGTCGACAACCTGCGGCTCGCGAGCCACATACGGCTCTTTGGGTGTGACGCACGGCTCTTGAGTTTCATACGCGTGTTAAGTAAGCATAAACAAGCTATTTATTGTTGACAAGAAGAAGAACGTGGCGCTTTAAAATTTTGATTCTTCGTAAATTGTAATTTTTAACACTTCTGGCTCAAAAGGTTGCAAACCCTGGCCTATTACATTTTTAAAGATTTCTCCAAATCAGTTCCGTACTTCCAGAGATTGACGCCTTCAATCAAACAATCTCATTTCATTTATCATTTTACAATATAACTCAATTAAATAGTACTAGATGCCGTATCAAAAGGACTTTGTTACTTAGAATGTTTGAAGTATTACCTAATACAGTAATACTTTACAACGCCATCTACCGACGAACACTAAGTGTAAGCAATTAGCACCCGAGCGCAGTATTCTTGATTTATGTATGTCACACTTTGAACCTACGGACAATAACTTGGGTTGAGGATTCCAAGCATTAGAATTACCTACTTGATAGATTGTAAGATCCGGGTTAGTTCTCTATTTAGCGACCTAAAATAGGTTTTGTGGTAGTTTATGATAGAAGGTAAAATAGGTGTTTATGGAAACCAAGTTAAAAAATACAAAGTAATACAAAGAAAAAAGATTAACCCGCTGAGTTTCTTACCGGGTCTTCTCACTTGAGGTCGTGTTCCGATCCGATGGTAGTATGTAAAAAATATTGTAACCGACAATTTGTAAGTATCCCCTTAGGCCTATATAACGAAAAATATTTCATTTCAAAATATTTCATTCCATTTCAAACGAGAATGCAGTACCTCAGTCCCTCTTACATGAGTGGCTACTGTTAGTCATGTATATACTACTAGCCCCAGATTGTTTTAGGGTCCTACGTGAGATCAGTGATCCAGTTGAAATGCCCAATGTGTCTGCTGTCAGGGAGAAATGCACCCCTTGTTATATTATCAAAGCAGCAAATTAAAAAAAAAAAAGTTACATGCAGATATGAACTATTCGCATACTTCATCGTTTAAATTACATTCAGTTTTAGTTTGATGTGATTATGAACAGTCAGACAAACAACAATTTTAAAAATTATACAATTTTATTTTGTACTTATTGTCAAACCTGCAAATTATTATTATTTTGGAAATATATGCGATGTACACATGCGGAACTTTTTATATTAACCGACTTTTTTATGTAAGGAATAACACTAGGGCGTGTCTGATTCATAAAATCCACACTATATCATCAACAGTCAAAGGTATGTGTAGGCACTTCATCAAAACCGCAGGGCAGTTATTTATAGGATAAAGGTGCAGTAAAAACCCACCTCCGGCCCTTTGAGGTTCAACTTAGATGTCACAATACCCTTCCGGCAGGTTTAAAGAACATCTTGAGTAGTTCAATCGGGAAGTTGTTTTAAGGAATCCAATTAATTATTCCTGTAATGCTATTAATTACTATAAGGTTATATTTAACTTTACGTTTGTGTGTATGTTTACAAATCAAGAATTTTCCGTACCGATTGAGCTGAAATGCAAAATGTAGAAATTAATATACGTTTAGTCTGGATGACAATTGAAAATTAGTGGTGTATCGCCATTATAAATCAATATCGCAATATGGCGCACGCCTCAAGATGGTTGTACTATATTTATTATGCAGCCCCATGGTGAGGATATCAAATGGAAGTGTTTTTGAGGATAATACGTAAAATAAATGACGTCAATTAAATATTTGTTTTTATTAACGTGTATTTATTTACTAAAGTATTTAAATAATTATAGCATTTATAATTTATACAAGTATTGTGTCCTCATAATTATGTTGAATATTATTTGGCAGATTAATTGTTACGAAAATAAATGGATGTGTTAATTAATAATTGTTTTTTTAAATATCATCATTATAAATCTGATTGTGAGAAATTAGCTTCGTTCGCACGCCCGCCAAGGCTTTTGAATTTATAATATTTAGTAGAAGAAGAATAATAATTTATTAGTATTAAAATATAGGCGAAAAGCT
>DWNE01003830.1:0-16094 GCA_018249875.1 Cecropterus toxeus
TAGCAAAAATAGGCCGCATTAAAAGAATATTATAATGATAAATAGGTACATTTTTATAATTACTTACACAAAGATTGTGCGTAACGCAATAGTTAAGTAGCATAATTACCTACCAGAGTTCCGGTTTCGGATCTCCGTCCAGCAAGCATCGGCTCGGCAAGCGAAGTTGGTTATAAATTATTTGGTAACTACTAATAGATATAAATAGAAATAATATATATAAATACTAATATGCTACTTTATAGAAATTAAATGATTAATTTTTATTTTACAATCACAAACTAAAATGAACATGAACTTATGATAATTATCAAATTCGTGTTACCTAGTATCCAATATATACTATAATAATTTTTGATATTTAGATTTTTTTAATTACGTATTTAAAATAAAATTAATATCATTGATTTAATATCGCACTGTAGTATAACATGTTTCTAACGCCATCTAGAATACAATATTAACATTATTTGAATCCAACTAATACGATACGATGATGTCTAAATTTATAACAAACGTTGTCATAGATGTCGCTGTTTCCAATATATTAATTTAATAATAGCCGAACTAGATGGCGCGCAACTGCTTATTCTAAAAATAATGTTATGTGAATGTATCTTTTATATAATTGTTAATGAATAATTTGAAATCCCTTTATTTATTACTTAAATATCTTATCATTTTTTAATGTCGTTATTAACATTGATATAATTGTTAAAGTTCCTTTCTTACCACATATTTTTAATGTTCATGCTTGGCTGAAGCAAATGGCATTGGCATTGTAAATGAGCTGGTGCCTGAGCAACGGAATGTCGTGTTTACATTTATCTGTTGTTTTCTATTTACTCTTCGAGCAGACTACGCGAATTATACGTACTACGTAGTATTCGGTAGCTATTTTTAATTACGTCCTAATTATTATGACATTCTAGCCTGATTAGGAACTGATTATTCTGACTAGGAACTCATTTTTACTACTAGACTCGGGTACTCCTCAAACGCAACGTGGCGTAAGTTCTGTCTCAATCTTCTAGTAAGTACCGTGAAAATAGCATTGAACCAAGCATTTCAAAAAGATTGCAATTCCTGTATTATTTAAATGTAACGTCACCGTGAACTTAAATTTCAGTTTTCAATGTGGTGGATGTTGTGGTTTGGACGCCATCTTATAAATAAATAAGAATATGACAATTTTTATTGTTTTCTTGTGAACTGTAATAGACTTAGACTACGACATTTTTTTGAAGACCTTTCGTTAAATAAACAGATAATATTTACCAAAAAAAATACTATGGGAATCTTTTTTTTTTACTATAAGTTTAAAGGAAAATCGAATTCATTTAAACCTAAAATACTGCACTGCAAAAGTACCTAAAATAAATTTTAGATTGAAATGTTGCCTTGGCATCTTTACAAATACAAATAAGTAAATATCTACCTAACATTGAAGTACATACGTACTAAGTAGTCTGTAATTTCATACAAATGCTATTTTTAAGATTAATAATAAATCTACTATTGTGATGCCAAGATATACCTACAAACGATTTTCCTGTGTCTCTGTCTCATAGTTAGAAGAAAATACTAATTCGAACTACTTATTTTTGTTGCTACTATGATTCCATAGAAACGTCTCTCTAACGAATCTCTAAACTTAATATCGACGTAATAAATGATTTAAAATGCAAATTTAGACAATAATGGCCTTACTAACAAATATATAATCTATCTATACGGGTGATAACCCTGTTTTATATATGACAAATATAATACTTTTAATGTTGTTACGAATGGTACAGACGTGGATATTAAATTATAGATTGATTTAAATGTCTTTTTAATGTATTTAGTTATCCGTGCTTGTCGTTTGTGTAGAATTAGAAACAGCAAAAACAAGGTTTCCTTTTTTAACTTGTTTGAATAAGTAATGAATCAATACATAAAAATACAATTTTGGAACTGAAGTATTTATTTGTTAGATTTCGGTGTCGAAGATATTTCTATTCCCAATAATTCATCGTAAATTAAATTAATAGGTTGGGCGCAAACCGCTTTTAGTACTAAAAATAAATTAGTACCTATTTATAATCTGCCTGTTACCTATCTATTATCGCATTTCCTGCCGGATCTGTAACATTTTTAGTAACTTGATACATACTAGATATACATTGTATTTAGATATATTTCCCCGAACTAACCACATATCAAAACATCCAAAAACCGGTTTAGTTTGGCGTTGTTTTGTATCGTACTACATGGCTACATGCACAAAAGGCGGTCTACTACGTCACAAGCAAGCCTGTGTTTACAATAACTGATTGATAGCTAGATTTTTTTTCCTTAAAATAGTATGTTTACTTTTCAGCTTCTTAGTAATTAAAACTTTGTTGTTATAGGTAGTATGTTTACTCATTTCTAGCGTCTTGTTAATTTAAACTTTTTTTAACATAATATTGTCAATGGCCGCAAGAATTTTCAAGCTTTTCCTTGAGTATATAAAAATACATACGTGACGAATAGATAACCTCTTTCCTTTGGGAAGTCGGTTAAAAAGGGCGCTTTCATTTAATTTTTTGTATGCGTAGAAAGTTTAATGCAATATTTTACAAAGTCACTTTTGCAAAACATAAGTTATAATTTTTATTTCATTCCTTCTGTTCAATATTTTTACAAAAAATAGCACACCATTCCAATTAAAAATAATAATAATTTTGAAAAAGTTTAACTAAGACAATTTATCTTAGTAAAGCTTACAAAAATATTTTTGTATATTTTTTATTTCAAGTATTTGTCACTTTAGACTCTCTTTTACTTTGTCGGCCATGGATAGTAAAACTTAAAAAAAAAAAATTTTTGTGTATTTTTTATTTCAAGCATTTGTCTCTTTAGACTCTAAGCTTTATTATGTCGTCCATGGCCGTAAAAAATATTAATGTGTCATGAGTGCTCGCGAAGGCAATATTATTAATTTACTTTTACAAGACTATAATTAGAAACTATGTACTTACCTAATTGCGAGCAAGACAATTAATTAAATGTTTATGTTTGCAGAACAATTGCTGAATAGTACGCATACACATTTGACGAAGTTCCTAAAATAACAAGCATAATTGAGTTGGTTATTTCAGAAACCACTTAAGTCACAATTTTCTTAAATTATTTTTTGTTTGAAATGGTGTTTTCAAACATACGTATTCTAGATATAAACTACGTAATTAAATACTGTTTACTAAAGTGTTTTTTAATGTATAGAATACTAAATTGCGGTACTTGTAACTGTTTACGAATTTCCCACTTTAATATTACCTTATTTCTATTGGGATAAATGGAAATATTTATTCGTCAATATTAACGTTATTTGTAGAAAAGTATTTCTTTTTCTTAAAAACTTTAGGACATAGATAGTTTTCTTTTAAAGATATCTTGAATTAATATGAGCTATAATGAGAGAAATTGTAAAAAAATATAATACATTTCTGAATCAAAGAAATATTTAAAGAAAAGACATACTTAACGGACAGGATATACTTAATAAATAGAGGGAAACAAATTGTTCCAAGATCTACCGGGGAAAACTGCAGGCAAGTTGTTCTTTACTTTAATTCTGTTTATCTTTTCGTTTACAGTTTTGTACACCTCAGTTGCTACTTGCAGCTGACTTTTGCATTTCAAAATAAGCTTTAAACAAGAGGATAACCTACTGGAAGAGCATTTGCATTACCAGAACATATTGAGCTATGTACCTAAAGGTGTCAAAAGTTATCCAGATGATCATGGTGGAAAATATAATATCTTAATGGTATTAAAATACGTGTAATACTGATGTACATGTATGCATATTTACTACTACTTACCCCATTTCATCGTAAAATATCATTCATTCCAAGAACAGTTTTTCAAGTTTTTTTTATTAATATTACATGTTTTACAACATTAAGCTCAAATGAATCTCACAAAACTTATTCATTTAACTTACAAACTTATAAATTTAACTGAAAAATTAGTTTTTGTGACTTTAGGTTTTTGAAGTAACTGATTCAATTATGTTATTATTCAAGTGTATTCTCAGCAAATATGGTCACATCTCTTGTCGACTAGAAGGTATGTGATCTCGCAGCTGATCAAATCCTCACCGGATCAACAATTGCAATCACTCTGAAAAAACCTTAATATCTCAATCTGATTAAGGGTGCTAAATAGACATAATTAGAAAAAGTGTAGCATAATTTGAATTAGAAATATCAATTTGATGTTATAATTGTTGAGAAAGGCCTAAACGCCTAAAACCTATTCCAGAGATGACGTGCTACTGGCACGCGACACAAAAATTTAGGCACGCCATGTCTTTATCTATATAATATATGCCTGCGAGTTATTATTTTTAGTCTCAAATGAGGTCCAGTTACTAGATATATATGGCGTATTTTTTGGCCGTCAAATCGTATTGTAGAATGTAATCGCGAAGTCAAAGTATGTTGTCGTCACGTCTGTGGCCTTATTAAATATTTCTCTAAATATGGCACGTTAATACAAAAAAGTTTGCGACCCCAACTATTCTGTCTGAACAGAGTAAAGTCATGCAATATTATTTACTGCTAAAACTAATGTTGACCGCCCATTGGCTATTACTGTTTAAAACAACTGCAAATTTGCTGTTTAATTGGCGTCTGTTTTATAGCTTATGCTTATGCGTAAACAATCGACTGTTAGCAGAATTCTAGAATAATATCAGACATACACCGCTCGTAGTTCCTTTAGCAACAAATTGGACCGTGAGAGCGGCAGCGGCTTATGCATCTCTTTAGTAGCTGAGGTACGTACCCAAACCACGTGACCATTTTAGGTGGGGGTCTTTAAAATACCAACCTTGGTCACAGGGAGGGGGGAAGGGCTAAAGGAAAAATAATTGAAAACCGTATTTATGAATTGCTACGTGAAATCCAGAGACGAAGGGGGTCTTTTAATTTTCTACGGATGGTCACCAGGAGGTGAAAGGTGGTCAAAACTGGTCAAAAATAAGTTACGTGGTTTGAGTACGTTCACTTAAACAACAAGATAGTTCTAACTATCTCAAGCGATAAAACCCGATGAGCGGTCTTCCTAAGGCGTAGTTTTTATAAAAGCAACCTTTTCATAAATAGCTGGTCGCACTTTTCGTGGTTCGAATACAGCCTATATTACCCTCATTTCAACCTTATAAGTATTTTTAGTTCGGAAGGTGCGGTAAAACAGACGAACTGAACGAGTTTTTAGGTACTTTTTAAAGTCAAAGCATCGCATTTATGACCGATCTTATGTAGGTCTCCAATTACTGTTCATCCTATACGAGTGGCGTAGTGACCACTTACCATCAGATAGACTGCATGGTCATTTACTATCAATTGATCCGCGTGGTACCGGTACCGGTACCGGTCTGACACGCAGTGGGTTCCGGGTTCGATCCCCGGCCAGACAGAGATCTGAGTTTAGATTACTGTTCTGGGTCTGGATGTTTGTGTATATGTCCTTTTGTGTCCATGTCCACCCACGACACAAGAGAAAATCCTACTGTGGGGCTATGAGTGTAGAAAGCGTTTATTAATTTAAAAATACAAATTCCAATCACCTACAATATAAATATGTAATATCAATAAATGTATAATATACCTGGTGAGAACTCTATTCTTCTATGCGACTATTTGTCGTAGGAAGTCGCAAGCCATAACCGTGTAGTGGCTACAGCTTTATGTCTGGCACCGACGCAAGCGCAAAGCGACGAGGATGGTAGTCTCACGCAATTCACTTTCGTTTTTATCGCGTGGTGGCTGGTGTCGGGTATTTCCTCGTATCACAATCGAACGAACTATAAACAAATAGCGTACATTTGCCAAACAGCAATATATAAAAAAAAATCCTCTTGGCATCATACGGCAATATATCAAATTATACCATTTCGCAATATTATAAGGCAATATGTCAAATATTGCCTTTTGGCGAAGGGCAATATTTGTCATATTGCCCATTGACATCTTACTAATATTATACAGGCGAAATTTTGTGAAGATGGCTGTATGAATGTTTATTTCTTTCACGCAAAAACTCTTAGTAGGAATTGGCTGAATTTTGGCACAGATATAGTTTATTAAGAGGTCTATGTATTAATCCAGTTTGTGTTAACACATAGGACTCTTTGCCGTAGTAAAAGTGGCTGAAGCACGTCGACTCTCGGGAATATTTTTTGAGATTACCCACTATCACAATCGAACTTTAATAAACCAATACTGGTGATCACGGTTCTCTGCAGCAGAAAGCTGAATGGAGACTTTTGTGGTCAATGTAATATAGTAATAAATTACTGATATTATTTATTGTTATTTTCTTTCTTTTATTGGCGAACCGAATTAACGATTGTTCGTTCTTTCAATGTAACATACAGTGCATGTTTGTCCAAACGGCAATATTTTGGGTAATCGAAATATGTATATGCCATACCCATAAGTTTTTCAAATGATATATCAAGTGAAAAGTGAAACTTAACAAGATAGAAGAACTTACATAAATTTTAATAGAAGCATGTCACTTTTACTTGCAATAGATTTATTCAAATAATTTTTTTGTTGTCTACATGATTTGTCCATAAAATACTGTATGTTTTACATGTGTAAAATATACAGTATTACAGTATACATGTTACTGTATTTTTATATCTTACAACAAATACTAAATTTTGCCGACGAAATGTTGGAAACCCTAGTTATACCTGAAGTCGAACATTAGTCGATACAATCAGCCCAAGCTGACTACCTACTTCTGAGAAATAGCTATTCTTGCCGAATAATTTTAAGGCGGTTACTTCGAAACATTACGTTTTCCGCTTTGATTTAATTTTAATATCAAGAAAAAGATTACTCATTCTGCGAATACTGGCAAAATTAAATCGCTTCGTGACTGGATTATGGTACATCATCATTTTCCATGAACAATAAAGTTACATACCTTTGCGAACATTATAGAAAATTCTAGCACTTGTAAGTTTCAGGACATTTTCCTTCGCCATTGAATTGAAAGATCATTAATTGAAGTGCACTCATAAGTCTGTGGCTGGGATTAGGATTCAAATCCCGACTCCTCAAGAGGTCTCAGTGGGACATGCTGCAAAGTAGGTCAGTCTGCACTCTGCAGTTGAAAAAAGTGCTGACACTGTAGCGATTTGTGTCGTTAGATTACAAATACCGAGCGACACTTAATTGGTGACTATTAGGTCAATTCAGCGTCATCAAAGTACTATCGATGGTCACTATCTAGCGTGAATTCCGACAACCACCTACACAAACATAATTATCACACAAAAACAACAACACCTGCTTGTATAGTAGTATATAATGTGGGTAATGAGCGCCTAATGCACTCTATCTTGATCTCGGCACGGCAGTGTATCAGCCAAGTTACGGAATTGCTAGGTTCAAGACGGGTTCCATATCTGGAATCGACGTCAGTGATGCCATACTCCGCTCCTCCTTTGCTGATAATTCTGCTATTTTGCAGGATCCGTCATATTAGAGTTCAGTTTTTATTCAAAATGACAAATACTTTGCTAATACTCCTTTTTTCCTACAGTTTTCACTCGTATTTGAGATACTAACTTGCAGAATAGATATGGATTTTTAATTAAATTTTGAAGTAGTAACGTGCTTTTGAATATTGAAATCAAAATGTAGACTATATTTTTTTAACAAACAAACAATGATATTAACACGGACTTAGTACCTGTAATCCAGTCAAGGTAGAACGCCTATAAGTTACGTGTATGGAGTTCGTCCCAAATATCCAGGGGCGGCAGTGAGCACTTACCATCAGATGATGATGAAAAAAATTTTTAAGAGTTTACACTCGTACGAGAAGTAAGTTATAATTTTAACTTATTTTGTGAGAAACCGTATTTTTTTCTTTTTACCTACTTACCCGTGATTACCCGTTACATAATAGAATGTACAAAATAAAATCAAATAAAAAACAAAGCTTCGTGCTATACTTGCATGTTTTATTTCCAAAGCAATAATTGACTACCCTCTTGAACAAGCACTACGACTCCAACCATTACACTCCGAGATGACAATTACAATGATAAGAACCTTTCGGTAAAATAAAGCCTCTTTCAAAATGTATGTAAAATATTTAAAGAATAAATTACAAATATCATATAAATGTACTTAACTATGGTACAATGACTTAATAATAGACACAGCTATCAAATGCATTCGTTCATTCGATTTAATAAATAATCTCCGTCTTAAAAGGAATTAAAGCTTTAAAATCAGGTGACGCTGTAAGCCAGGTTCCCCCGGCTGGCCTCGTGTCAGCTGTGTTCGGAGCTAACACTACGCACCCTGCGGATGAAGTCTTCCACCCTTTTGTAGGGGCTCTGACATTTGTCTTGGTTTGATTCTATGAGGTAAGGGCCGTTGGTTTCGCGGCCTTCCGGCGTGTGACGCCCGCTGGAACCGTCTGCCGCTCGGTTTAGGAAGGGTTCCATATCTGGGACCGACGTCGACGCTGCCATACTTCGTTCCTCCTTCGCAGCTATCTCGGCTTCCCTCTGACGAAGCCAGACTGGGGAGTTCACGTAGATTTTGGGCCTCTCCCGCAACGCATTGCACCGCTCGAGAGCCGGTCTTCTAATCGGCACAGGCGGCCTATAAGCGGCTGGGAGCGGAACACCTCTACCAAAAACTGTACAAATTAACCCCTTCAACGCCGCTCGAAAGTCTTTTAAGTGATATGCGTACAATAAAGGATTGATAGCTGAGTTTAGATGCGAAAATATTATGCAAAAGTACGTGAGCGTGTTCGGAATGTCTAATTCAGGCATGAAGGCCTTGACGGCGTTGATAGTGTAGAGTGGGATCCAGCAGACTATGAAGAAGAAGACAATGATGGAGAGGTTCTGCGTGGCCTTCACCTCGCGCTTCTGGGCCGCGCCGAGCACGCGCAGCATGGTCCCTCCCCGCCCTTGGCTCCCTTCCACTGTCACAACTGCGCTCATCTGGAATAAAAATAAATCCCCATGAATACCATGGACTCAAAAGACAAGTTTCAAGTTCATTTATGCCAATATTCAAAAACGTATCTTCTTAATTCAAATATATATTCTGACGCAATCGGGTAATTATTTATCAGTCATTTGAAAGAAAAGTTTAAATAAAACAATGAAGCATATAAGTAGTAAGTATCTACTATGTAGTGTAAAATATTACACCCACATATTAGTCATTGTAACATCTGGAATTTACGTCATCGCTGAAAAATTCAGTTAAACAATTAAATAAGATGATAACAATGTTATTTTATTGGCAAATTTAAGCGTCATCGGTATGAATTCGCTAACAAATGATAATAATAATCGTACCCCAGTTAAAAATAAGTAATAAAGATTCAGAGAACGACCCGTATGATGCAGCAATCGCAATGTACATGTAGCACATTGTTCCATTCTGGGCCAGGCAAACTATATTAAATGACATTAAATGCCTTGTGTTTTTTTTATCAGAATGAAGTAGCAAACGAGCATGAAATCCACCTGATGATAAGTGGAAAGTACCGCTCATGGACATTTGTAAGTAACTTCATATAGAACAGGGGTTCTATTTGAAGTCAATCAAAGATGCGTTGCTACTCCTGAGGACTAAGATGGTCGCGTCGCATATAATTATATATTATTATTTCGTTGGCACACAAGGTCTATAATTCTATGTAAAATAATTTTACGATTAAGATGTTACTTATAAGACTGTGTTCAAAAAAAATAAGTAAGCTGACTGTTTTTGACTTTTTGACTACAAGGTTACAAGATGTAAAACTTTTCGAAAAACAAATCGGTGTTCTTATTGTGGCGACGTCCCGCGCCTCATCAGGAGTTGGCGCCACTTGTTCTGAATGACGCTATCGAAGTTTTCTGAATATCCTCCATATAAACAAATTCCGAACAGACTTTCGGAGAGATCTTAACCAAGTAATCATTTTAACTACGAGTTTATTAAATTAAATAAATATATATTTATCTTATCTTAGAAAACGATATTATTGCGGTTTAGACTGTAGGAGTTAAACAGTTTCCTCTTGCGTCAACTGAGGAAGCGACATACACCGATACTACCGATAGTCACAAGGAAGACATCCGTGCATTTATAGTAGGTCTTACTATACTCGAATGGCCAATTATGTTGTACTCGAGGTCTAGTACTAATAAAATTAGACTGTGGAATCTTTTAGCAATTACAAATTTATTCAATACAATTTTGGTCAGCGAAAAAACCGCACATGTTAAATAGTTGAATTTTGTATGTTTTATCTTTATTATTTACTAGCTGTGCCACGCGGTTTCACCCGCTACTACATAACAAATAACAAAAAAACACATATCATAAATAATTATATAGCCTTTAGCCTTCCCCAATAAATGTACTATTCAAAACACAAAGAATTTTTCAATTCGAACCAGTAGTTCCTGAGATTAGCGCGTTCAACCAAACAAACTCTACTGCTTTATAATATTAGCAAAGATTTCTTTTTACGATTAATTAGCAAACGAGTATGTAATACACCAGATGGTAAGTGGTCACTGTCGTCCATGTATATCTGTAAGAATAAGGGCTCTATTCGATATCCGCTCCCGAGGACTAAGGTGATCGCGTCATACGAAATTGAGCCGGCAACGACACCTTTCCACCGAAACGCAAGATATTTAACGCTCGAAGTACTATCTCCTCAGTTATACCATCTTGCAAAATATCTCTTGGCAATTATCGTTGACTAAAAAAAAGGGGACCAAAGTTTTCCTGGACTAATCACAACCGACTGAATTTATCGCCGCGATCGAAAAGTTGACTGCCCTGCTATACCATGTGCTTTTGTTTAAATTTCTAACATGTATATAAATACGATTATATTCGTTGTAATCGTACACGCTAATCTCTGAAACCGCTTAAAATGTTATTGAACTCTTGTGTATTGTTGGTTGAACCTTGAAGGTTTGGGTACTATTGTACCCTATAGATGGTGCACTAGTAGTACTATAACTATAACTATATAACTGTATAACTTAAATAAAAACTAAAAATCTCACGTTAAGTGGACACTGCCTCCGAATAATATCTGTAATCGACTTCATAGAAAAGGGTTTGTACCTGAAGCCAAGATGTATTGGTGCTCTTGAGAACTAAGATGGTCGCCTCATATGAAATTTAGCTGACATCGACATGGCTAAGAGGACATTGGGGATTACTCAAACTAGAATTCTCTATCATGAGTTCTATGGACACAAATTCTGGAATACTAAACTGAGTCCAACACCCAGAACACAAATATAAATTCAATAACAATATGCATCTTTTGCCGGACATCGTACAAGGATTCTTCTACGTGACAAACGCAACATGAAAATACACAGAAGATTCTTGAATAATTATATTAATTTACATCGCATCATATAATCCAACATTATAAATTGTAATATTTCCTTCTAGCGAGGGTCATTTCCATAATACCGCTGGTATCTGTAATTTAACACAAGTACAATTGTAATCGTGACCAAACGAGTATCATCCCATATTATTATCATAGTTATTATTCCAATCAAAATAACCCACGCAATGTAGGTATATGATCCGATAACTAGCTATTGCCTAGGCTACTAAATATATTTTTATACGAATAGAATTTTGTGGTTGCCGGATCAGTTATAAGTATATGAGGTGACCTTAGTTCTAGGGAGTAGCAACGAATCCTCTGTTTTATATGAAGTTGCGTACAGATTTCCATTGCCTACAATAGCTAGATGAACTGCATGATAAAAAATAAAAAAATATTTTAAAAACAACCTTTTATTTCAATGTTCGGAAAAGAAAATATAAACTTTGTAGTCAAACCCATAATTTTGTTGCATTATACAATTTTGTATCATATGCTAGTCACGATGTCAGTCTGTCAAAATTTATTAAAAAACTTTTACTAAACCATGATATCCTGCATATACAAGTTTGAAGCAGTTTATCTGAGAAAAGGACGTATCTGATCTTTGATAAGCTATTATTTAAATACATTACAAGTTTAATATAGACATGTAAATAAGTATTAATTACATCAGACCTGGGAAATACAAAGATATAAATCATAAGAATGATGCATTGATTAAAATAAAATCACGATTTTATATTAATTATTAACCAAAGGAATTATGATTTGATTTGCACAATATAATCATTTATTATCATTATAACTAACACCTTGTTTTGAGGTTTCCTAACCCAAAGGGTAAAAACCCTATTACTAAGACTACGCTGTCCGTCTGGCCGTTTGTCCGTCTGTGTGATACCAGACTGTATCTTATGAACCTTGATGAATGACAGGTTTTTTTTCCTTAAAATTATTTTACGGCCATGGATCTAAGTCCTTTACAGCCAATCTTATTATATTGTTTCTCTATGTCTTATCCTAATACATGTTATAAACCATTTCACAACCCGCGTGGGTCTAATCTAACGCGCAGTGGGCCCCGGGTTCGATTCCCGCCCAGACAGGCATCTGAATGATGAGTTTAGATTTCTGTTCTGGGTCTGGGTGTTTGTGTATTCGTCTTTGTGTGTCACCCACGACACAGGAGAAAATCCTAGTGTGGGGCTATGAGTGTAGAAAGCGTCTTTTTTATATCGAAGATGACAATGATGAGATGTTTCCACATAGAAGATGATGAGATGAGATGGGTTCAGCAAAGTGATAGGGACTTTACTACGATTTCTTCATGGAGTCTTGGAAGCAACACGAAAAGTCACCTCACGCTGCGTCATATCACTTTCCCACACGCGTGCATTTTATCGAACACTTTATGGTAAAAATCCCACCATTTTTACACATAAAAATACGACTAACACAAGTTTGAAAGAATAACATTATACAACGAAACGGCTCTTCCCGCGTTCCCGCCAAAACCCATATGACAGTTGAAATTTTCACAGATAATGTATTTCTGTTGCCGCTATAACAACAAATACTAAAAACGTGAACGTTTGTGTTTATCTAGTAAATTCGTCAGAACAGATGGACTCAGTGTCTATAATTGTAATGCAAACAGTTTTGAAGGACTCGTTTTATTTATATTTTCAATGATAATATTATTTGTAACTTATATGATGTTATTTACTCTTAAAGGAATATAATTAAACATCAATTACGCACGCTTACTAATGATATTAATGATTAATATTACATTATTTATTTCAACTGCATAAATCTTACGTAAAACATATCTACATTTTTAAACTATTACTACTCAATAGTAGTAATAGTTTAAAAATGTTTTTTTTCTGAACCAGTTTTTTCTGAACAAAAACAGGTATTTAAAAAAAAAATATTTAAAAAAGTCGATTTTTCTAGATTCTATCAATTTTACAAAGTCCCATTAGATTATTTTGCCATTTTCCTCAAACGATTTCAATTTCCATTCACAACGAGTTCATGTGTGCCTCTACGCATTCGTATTGGCTTCTCTTTTACTCATCTCACATGTGAACGAGACAAATATATTTTACCTTGTCTAACGAGTAATGTAGGGGAGTGAATGAAGTTTACCGCAAAACAAGATAATAAAATTTCCCTTTACTGAGTCATTGCACGAATAACCTTTGTTCTACAAACACGTAGACATTTTAGTTTTAAGGTAATTAATATAAAAGCCCCAATCTCTGGGGTAACAAGAGGAGTGTCATACGTAACGTGACCATTTTTTTGGCTCAAATCGGGACATCAGTTATTTTCGCCAATTAGCGAGTTTATTTATCTATTATAGACGCAAACAGAATAACAGACGCTGCTGGTACGGCCCAATGTCAACACGACATGTATTATCTGTTGGTTAGCCATAAGTAGTTACGTCAACAGAAAAAAACTATGAAATTTTAAAAAATACATTTATAGTACACATTATTGTTCTTTATTTAAAAAATGCAGATGAATTGAGAACATCGTCCTTTTTGAAGTCGGTTAAAAAGTTAATCATTAAAGTTTAAAAAAGTGTCCAAAATATTCGCGCGGTTTAGCCGAAAATGTATTTGCCCCATTTAGCAAAACGAAACATTTTTCGTGTCGGCGTTATATTTCGAGATACCAGGACAGATAATTGAAAAACGGGACGGTCCCGTTTGAACCGAGACTCTGGTCACGTTAGTCATACGTGATGCTATTGTATGTCTGTGTGGCATCATAAAAAACTGAACACCAAACAGACGAATGACACATTTTTAATGTGGCGGTCAGTTGAAGGTCGGATACATTAGGATGATTAGCTATACGTAACTATTTGACAAAAATCTGCTCAGCGATTTACACAATTATCTCGTCCTAATCCAGCGTTTCCCAAATGATGGGTCGCGACCCGGTACCAGGCCATGTAAATAACATACCGGGTCGTAACATTGTTTATTTCTAAACACTTAACCATACAAACATGTTTATGCATTTGGCTAATTTTTCTTACACTAAAACATTTAAGTTTTGTTGAGATTGTAAACTGTTTCACCCTATTTAAATTTTTCTGGTTTGACATAACCGGGCTACGGCGTAAGAAAGTTGGAGAAACATTGTTCATATAGTGGTCATAGCGAAACAGTAGGTATACTGTAAAATAAACTGTAAATGTATACAATTAATTTCTATCCTCTGTCCTTAGTGGTGTCGTTATTGTATAGCACCATTCCCGCATTGCCGTGGATGTATGACGCGTTTGCGATTAAAGGTCAAAATCCGAATATTAGCAGCTGCGTCTTCATGCGAACAATCAGCACCCTCTGCAGTCACCAGGTATGCTAGACGCGGTGCCTACTGACCCGAACGTTGAACAAAACCCCAGGCCATGAGGCCTATGTCCAGCAGTGGACTTTTGAAAATTAATGAATGGACGAATGGAATTTTGTGCAAATTCATTATTCAATGTGCAAATTGTTATTTTGTGGATATTCACTGAAACCACTGATAACAAACAAACCACACATTTATTATACTTATTAACGCCTTCTATAAAAGATAAGTACCCATTCATACTATACAGCAATGTTTTAGCAACAGTCGCAATTCTCCCCGACGAATACAAATAGGTATTTCGCTTGTAATTGCATATTAGGGGGCAGGAAGAATAAAAGAAAAATTAGTCCTGCTCGATCCAATTGTATAATACTTTAGTAACTAAAACAGAACTTAATGTTTAAAGCATATCATGAATTTAGAACGCTATCTATCTCATAACGCCAGGCTAGTGCATCGCCATTTCGTCCGCGGTCTCTTTCCGTACCTATGTTTTAAATCCAGGAAAAGAACATCATTTTCCCACTAAGATCTCCATCTATTATGGTCGTCAACACAATCAGTACAGAGACTACAACATGACTCCGTTATCGGAAGAATCATTGGGTGATTCTTTCGTCTGACATCATGTCTAAGGGCTGATGAATACTAGGTACTGTTTGCTTAGACCATTGACACTTTTTACACTAATTACATCATACTAGAAATCCCTGCCGCGTGTACCTTGAACACACTTAAACACGACTAAATAGATATACATCTAAATACACTAGAAATCTTAACTCATTGTCTAATCGAGATCGAACACAGAGGTCACATCGGAATGGTGACCGCTCTGCCATGCAGAACGTCGTGATCAAATTTTTAATTACTGCGGTCTGGTTTCCATGTCACCTACACCTTTTTTGTTGTCGACGGGGAATCCTTAAAAAAAGGTTACCGACGCCGTGGAAGCAACGCCGGGTTATGTGGAATTTTTACCGCACTAACCCCTCCCCCCTCCCCCCGGTGGCCGCGGAATCCAGGATCTTCAAAGGAATGTAACCGGAGTCCTCCAAGCATGTCACCTTCACCTTCTTTTTTTTTCTTTTGTTATGGAGTGGGAAACCTTCAAAAGGTACCCGACGCCGTAGGAGCGACGCTAGGTTATGTGGGATTTTTACCGCATTAAAACCCCCCCGGTGGCAGTCCTCAGCGCTGCGAAGAGGACTCCGGGATCTCCAAAGGAACGCAACCGGAGTCCTCTAAGCGCGTTGCCCCATCGG
>DWNE01003831.1:0-16093 GCA_018249875.1 Cecropterus toxeus
CAGTTGGAGCTCCCACTGTTACCGCCCGCAACCCCGGAAGATCCCTTTTAGTCGCCTCTTACGACAGGCAGGGGATATCGTAGTCCAATTCTGGTCCCGGTACTACAGGGACAAGACTAATTAAGCCTAGGTTTATAGGAAAAATATAGAATAACCCATAAATTATGGCAGCGTCATGGTTTAGGAAGTTTGTAACTATTTATTGTCTAAATATCCCCAATGACAATATACTAGTAGGTATATGCTATTTTTTCCTTGTTATTTTACAGGCTGAAAAACAAATATACTAATTGCTGACTTGACGACCCGCGTGGCGGAGCGGTCACCATACCGGTCTGACACGCAAGGGGTCCCGGGTTCGATCAGCCAGACAGAAATATGAGTGATGAATGTAGATTTCTGTTCTGGGTCTGGGTGTTTGTGTAATCGTCTTTGTGTGTCCATGGCACAAACGAAAACGACACAAGAGAAAATCCAAGTTGAGGTCGCGTTCCGATCCGGCGGTAGTGTAAGGAAATATTGTAACTGACAATTTGTAAGTGCCCTCGTAGGCCTATGCAAAATAAAGACATTTCATTTCATTTCACAGTGAAACATAATTCTTTTCCTCAAACTTTGTATCTAAAATGGCTGCCTAAGAATAAACAGACAATAAATTCGGTGTCGAATTATCACGCGGTGTTACCGCTACTGCCGGTGACAAACGCGTGGGAGTAGATTGACCATGATTGAGAAGAAAATAGGACATTCCGCTCTTTTGAAATGTAACCTTCTCTAACGCGATGGGCACTTTTTGAGTGAACAAAAATCATGGAATTTGCGACGTCACCGAACGCGCACCACTAGTTATATGTATACTGTATATATATACATAGATATACCGTAGTGCGTTATTTTTTTAAGTAATTAAAATCATTATTATAAATATTTAAATCACACGTTTTACGTAATACTTTGAACACGACTATGCTCGTTCCAAAGCCGGCAGCGAAATGAGCATGTCCCTCGTCTACAAACGTTTTAAATAAAAGCAGCCATTTTATATGTGATTTGAGTCATGAAATGTGTGATTTAGTTATGACAAATCGAGTCTACACTCTTAAATTTACCAAATCTGATATTCCTTTATAGTGCAAGCTTACTCCTACGTCTCCACCCGTCATTAAATTAATTAAAATAAAAACAAACCACGCGACTGTATAAATTGAAAACTAAATAAGTACTAGAATTATAAAATATATTAAAATATAAATTATAAGAAATATATTTATAAAGTGTTGCAGTGATAGTCTAATGATTGAAACTCGGTCTCTCAATCGAGGGTCTGAGGTTCGAGTCCCAGGCACGCACTACTAATGTTTCTAAAATGGTGTGCGTATTAGAATTTAATTATCACTGCTTTACGGAGAAGGAAAACATCGTAAGAAAACCTGCATATCTGAGAGTTCTCTAAAAAAAAGAGTTCTCAGAGGTGTGTGAAGTCTACCAATTCACACTTGGCCAGCGCAGTAGGCTATGGCCTTAAACTCTCATTCTAAGATAAGAAGACCCGTGCCCAGCAGTGTGACAATAATGGGTTGACGATGATTTATAAAGTGGTCTTTGCCCTACATTTCATTTTATCTTTATAGGTCAGAGGGGAAATTTCTATAACTAGATAATCCATTTTACGAGTATGGAATATTTAGCTTTGAGTCGTAATTAATAATTAATATTGCTATAATTAATTAGTTAGGTACTCGTACGAAACGAATGCTAGCGTACCGTAGCGTTTAATATTATTATCCGACTGCGTCAGAAAGAGAGGAATGTTTATCGAGGGTACGTATGTCAATTTCCTTGGCACGCGCTACAATCCAAATGGTTCGACGGATTGTAACATGTGATGTATCATTGAAATCGTCTCAGTTGTCAGAGTGACATAGGTTATATCATTTTCATTTATGTCATCTTAGAATTGTTGGCTACCTGTTTTTGTTAATTTATTTCAATAAAATGCATCTATTCTATCTAATTTTATAACAATTTACAGCTCATTACATTTTTAAACGTACTGACAGTGGAGTACATATAGTTTGTAATATGCACGTGACATCAAAAATCAGACAAGCCTTTTAAATTAGTACTATGACTGTTTACTATTATTAAATTTTCGACACCCAATCAAACGCGACCAAACCCTCATCATCATCATCATCAGCCCGTCTTAGTCCACTGCTGGACATAGGCCTCTCCCAGGGGACGCCTCTGAGCCCGATCTTCAGTGCTTTGACTGTTTACTATTATTAAATTTTCGACACCCAATCAAACGCGACCACACCCTACTTACGAGATTTGGATTGGATCCAAACGACATTACGCAGTTTGATCATTTCAAATATTTTGTGACGTTTTGATACCACGTGTAATGTAGCACTCGTAAATATGAATAGAAACTTAGGACAATGTAATTTTATTGTATCAGGCAAATAGGTTTTATAGGCTCAGCAATGAAAAATTCGATTGAAGCGTAAATCGCTCTGCGTTGTTAGTGCTGAGCTTTTGTCACATATGAAGAAGCAAACGAACCAGCTGTCCATCTAGTAAGTGGCAAATTCATATAGAACAAGGATTCTATCTGAAGTCGATCACAGATGTGTTGCTACTCCTTCACATAAGTGAGCCGGAAATCTAGGGATGCGACTTGGCTGGGCAAAAATCGAGGTTTTTGCAAAAAAAATAATGAATTTTTTAAGAATCGATTGTTTTTTGATTTCAATTTTGACGACCAAAAAAAAACTACGATATCTATAAACTTCAAAATAAATAATCTCATTAGTAATTCTAAGCTAGGGAAAAAAATCGAAATAAATAAAAAATAGATTAATTTAAAATCGATTATTTAGGGCCAAGAAATCTATTTTTAAAAGTCGATTATTCTAAAAAAATAATCGATTTTTTAAATATTCGATTATTTTTCCACATCCCTGCGGAAATCACAGTTTCACCGAAACGCAGGAATTGCTTCAGGATGAAATGTGACGGACAAATAAGGCTTTACCTAAGACTTTACTTACTTTTACTTTAAGTAAAAGTAAATTACGTACAAAACAAATAATTGGGATTGTGTCCAGACCACTAATTTGGGATGAGTACAATTAACATTGTACGAATTACTGGTAATTGCTGCTATTATTAGTAAGAATCGCTTTGAAAACGAACTAAATGCCATCGCGTGTCGTTAACCTAGAGGCCACGAAACATTCGCTTCAATCATCTGTCAGCGTTAAGCGTTACAAACAAATGTACGAAATAAGTTAAAGTTTCAATCAAAATCTAGAAATCCAAAATTTAAGCCATTTTATAGATTTCTCTCAATTTATTTTAACTTAATTTTCTAACATTTCTTGGGAACAGCTTTTTCTTCGGCCTTGGCCTGGATACCCCACATGGGTCTTATTATTCTCTGGTTGGTAGTTCAAAGGTGATAGAACCAGCATAGTTCAACCGAAGAAATACTACCATTACACATATTTCTAGCGTGAAGCAGTTCTTGCGTGAAGTGGAAGGGTGTGGTTGCTGGTTCACTTATATGTATATGGGGCGACCATCTTAATCCTTGGTAGTAGCAACGCATCTGCGATCGACTTCAGATGTTCCCTGTTCGATATGAAGTTGCTTACAGATTTCCATGGGCGGCAGTGACCACATACCATCAGATAGTCTGCTTGCTCGTTTGCCACTTCAGTTTAAAACTCTTTGTAGTGTAAATATGTAATTTTTGTAGTGTATGTAAGTACTTAGGAGCAGTGATAGCCTATGGTTTAAACTCGGTCTCTCAATCGAGGATCCGGGGTTCGAATCCCAGGCACGCACCACTGGTTTTTCTAAAATTATGAGCGTATTAGTATTTAATAATCACTGCTTTACGGTAAAGGAAAACGTCGTGAGAAAACCTGCACATCCGAGTTCTCATAAAAAAAGAGTTCTCAAAAGTGTGTAAAGTCTACCAACTCGCACTTGGCCAGCTCGGCGGACTATGGCCTAAAACTCTCTCACTCTGAGAGAAGACCCGTGCCCAGCAGTGGGACAATAGTGGGTTGACGAGATGTATGTACTTTAATATCATTATTTAAGAGAAACAAAAGTGTGAAATGCGTGTATTTCTAGTTCAATCTCGTGACTTCGAGAAAGGACATGAATAGATACTTAAACACTGTTTTGTTAGCTAAAGTTATCAGTGTAAATATAGTTACTCTTACTGGAATGTACGATGACTATATTGTACAATATTATTTTAGTCTATTTAACCTGTGAATTCAGCTGCATTTAAAAATAATTGAATTCTTCAAATTAAGCTCTTTCAATTGATACCCATATTGGGTGGGTTGGACAAAAATGTGTATTCCGCCATTTTATTGCGGCGGCCATTTTGGAATTACAACAATATTGATAACATATAATTGCATTGTCATCAGAACTTAATGTGTGTTCCAAATTTCAGCTCAACCGGACACTGAGTGGGTTAAATTCAGCTTGCAAGATTTAACCCAAACATACATACAAACATTGCCAGTTAAATAAAAGCCTTTAATAAAAAATCTGATCAACCATAAACAGGTCCGTACTTTATTTGGTTGGTAAAAACTAATGATGCTGCTATGATGACTGTGTGAAAAAAAATCTGTGTGAAAAAAGCCGTTCGTTCTAATTTAAATTGTAATATATGGCCCCTATAGTGTACAGGTAGTATTTATGTATACCTACATATATTTTATTTTTCCTTTTTCTTTCAGTGGCAGTAGAGGGGGCCGACGGCGCTCGACGTACACGAGCGGACGGTTGCATTCTGGGTCGAACTGGTCTTTTGTGTTCGATCCTGCCGGCCGACTGTGCTACTATTGGTCCATGGTGGTCTCCCTCGCTTTCCTCTATAACCTCTGGGTCATCGTGTATAGGTTCGCCTTCCAAGAAATAAATGGTAAGTACACTTACGAAGATGTTTCTGTTTTTATATCGTAGACAAAGTAATGAAACAAAACTGCAATGTATTAACTTTGTATTAAACGTACATCAGCTTAGCAAGTAAATAGTAAAATTTAATAATTCCAAATGTATGGTTATAACTCAAGACTTGTGTGAGTCAGAGCCAATCAATTTGTAGATGAAGCGAATTGACGTGCTGAGCCAAAACATCTAAAACAAAGGTATTCGCATGCCGCGTAGTATATTTAAAGGGTTGCTTGTATTGAAATTGTTATTAGGGGTTTATTTCATTACTTTGTCTATGTTTTATATAGACTAACAGTTGCTGTTAAGTTTTGCTCATATCCTTTTTATATTTTTTAAATAAATGTCGTAGAAACACTTAAGTCTCATTGTTTTCTAATAAAGTGTATACTGTATAGCAGACAAAAAAATATTGTTTAATGTTTACAAACAAGCATATTTCATAGACGCGAAGTTTCTAAAGAATGGATTTATACACTTGTGTCATTTCTACCGACGGATGAACTTGAAACTCTTGGAGAAGGCGCTTAACTGGATAAAAATCCAATTTTGACTCTCGTTCTTATGCAAAAGACGTCTGCATTTAAGATAGCAACCCAGATTAGTGGCAACGATCTGGGCTGCACCGACTTAGCGCACTCCGCGCATAGTTCCCCGCAACTTGTTCCGCGGAGAATTAAATTACTTACCTAAATAGCTTTTCCGAGTTAAATGTCTCGCACCGAAGACAATATAATACTTTGAAAGGTACGTTACGATGTTTCACCGTCTGAGTTTCCCATTGTTTCATTACGTCCTCGCAGCTGCGATGAGTTTCAGCAACACGTAATCTCATTCGGGGCTCCTTTCAAGTTTCCGTTTGGTATTGAAATTGCTCGTAATTCTTGGGAGTTGACTGAAAAAGTTTTGTTCAAAGGGACAAATTATTTCATTCACCTGAGCAAACTTTAATTAATTTAGTTTATGGTCTTGTATTTATTTTACGGAGTCGTCTTATCGGTCCCGTAAACGAATTAGGATGCGGAATTGTGACTCGTGTACAATGATTCCTTAATTGTGTTTTTCTTTGTTTCAGGAGAGACGCTGATAGTGTGGTTTTGTTTGGATTATTTTTCGGACTTTCTGTACTTGGCCGACATTTTGTTTCATTTTCGGACTGGCTACCTAGAAGATGGTGTGTTACAAACGGACTCAGCAAAGTTACGTGCGCATTATATGAACTCAACCACATTCTACATCGACTGCCTATGTCTGCTGCCGCTGGACTTCCTCTACTTGTCCATCGGCTTCAACTCCATCCTACGCTCCTTTAGACTCGTGAAAATCTACCGTTTTTGGGCGTTCATGGATCGCACGGAGCGGCATACGAACTATCCTAATTTGTTTAGATCGACCAGTTTAATTCATTATTTACTAGTGATATTCCATTGGAATGGGTGCTTGTACCATATAATATATAAAAACAATGGTTTTGGTAGTAAAAACTGGGTGTATCATGATACAGAGACTGCGGACGTAGTGAAACAGTACCTTCAAAGTTATTATTGGTGCACGTTGGCGCTTACGACGATAGGTGAGTTTTAGTTTTTAATATAACTACCTAATTAAAATACTTTCCTTATAAATTGTATATATTTTATGTATGATGACTACTTTGACACGATTATTTATTCTTATTCTCGGTTAGAGTCACTGCAGAAATAACACCTAATCATCATTAAGATATGTTTCTATTTGGTAGCGATCTCTGCAGTTATTCCGTCCAACTTATCATTATAAATTTGTTTATTGGATAACCTGAAGTTCAGGTGATTCCGGAATGGTTTACCGCTATACCTTACAGCTCGTATTTAATTACACTGTGTAGTTACATAAAAAATATGCGTCCTAAATTCTGCGGCACTCCCGTTACCTAAGCTAGGGAGCGCGTGCTACCCCTGGTTTCCTTCATTACCACACACACCCTTAAAACGTGAACGAAGGGCCCCAATTTACCTTTAAATAGGGTATTATCTCCAAATGTGGTTTTAGGTGCCATGTAGCTACGAGATCCTTGCTCTCTAGTAACAGAAGGGTCTCGAGAAAGGTACCTTATAACATTATATCTAAAATATTTAGAGACAAATTTGCATACAGGTCCTTGTGCTCAGAGATTATTCAAATTTCAAATAGAATTTACTGAAGTATTTTATAAACATGAAGTGTAGAGCGAGGTAAGGATATGTATGCGTATGTAAACAATTTCGTACGTAGTTCTATCTATTGGACATATTTATGCTCATGTTTTCAATTTTAATATAGGTATATTTTGATGTGAAGCTTCTTTAGTATACCTACTTGTGATTTGCAACTCGATGAAACGAGAATGTGTCACAAAAGCAGTTGTCGGGGCTACAGCTAGATGGCGCTGTACTCCTTTGTGAATAGCTTAATTTTGGTATATACGAATTAGGAATCCGAATATGGGCTGCAGTGATTATTTAATCATTTTATTTAATTATTATTATTGAGTTTCATTACTACAGTGCCATCACTGCACTGCCGTGTGAAAATAGCCCACACAAACACTTTTCCTAATGTACATTTAATAAAAAAATACGTGTTTGGATTGGACATTATCGTTAGAAAAAAAGTTTCTTAAAATAACAAACATTCGATGTCACATGAACATTTGACATACAAGTTTGTATACAGTAAATTCTTACATTTTATACAATTTCATTCTACGTTTTTAGTTACATATACTTGCAGTGAGTCTTATGTCATGAATCTTCATTGCAAAATAGCAACAGTGAGATAATTTATATCTATTTAGGAACTTTATTAAAAAAAAAACACGAAACAAACACGTTATAGCAAAGTGCCATATCACACCATACAAATTAAAACTACGCCAAATGCTGAGAATTTATCATATTTTAATAAAAATAAATTGAACGAAGTACTACAATAAATTAAAGTCTGTAACTGTTCTATATGGTTTAGCTGTAGGATTTCATTGTAACTGTTAGCCACAGTTGTGTCTTTGTATTACGTAAAAGTGAGTAAGTATCGTCAGCGTACGAACAAAGAAAGGCAGTCTGTAGAAATATATTGTGAGAACCTTTTAAGGAATGTTTGAAGAAGCCAGTGGCGAGCTATATGCGGACTCACTCAATTATTTTGACGTTTTGTAATACTGGTAGCATTGAGTCGTTTAGGAGTGTTCGTTAAATGTATAAGTTTTAAGTGTAAGTTTCTTCAGGTTGTAAAACTAGTATAGTTTGATCGGGGAAGTGCCACCGCCATACCTTTTTCTAGCGTGAAGTAATTCTTGTGTTTTGGTGGAATGTTGTGTCACTTATATATGAGACGACCATCGTAGTTCTCGGGAGTAGCAACGCATCTGTGATCGACTTCAGATAGCACCTCAGTTCTATATGATATTCAGATAGAACTTCAGTTCTATACGAAGTTGCTTACAGATGTCTATGGGCGACAGTAACCATTTACTATCAGGTGTACTGCATGCTTGTTTGCTACATCATTCGTTTGAAAAAAGATCATAAATACTCTTTTACGCAAAAACTGATTGGATTGGCTAATACTTGGCACACATATAGCTTTGGTCTGGATTCACACATAAGTTACTTTTATGATCGAAACAGTCAGAGCCGCGGAAAAGTTCGTATACAGGGTGTAAATGACAGCGTATCGAATATTAAAAATATGGATTCCTGACACGATCCTGGTGCTTATGGCGTTGGAATTTTTCATCGCTTTTTTCTCGGTTTTTCCAATTTTTTATGCATTTTTTTTTATTTTTGGTAGTATTTCAATACTACTGCACAAAGCAACATGAATATTAAAAAAAAACACTCATATTATTGATATACAATACATTGCGCGCTCAAAAGTGACCAACTTTTTTGTTTATTTATTGTCACAAATCTTCCATTTAAGTTTTCGGTACGCTGTCATTTACACTCTCTATAAAAAATATTGATATTTATTTACCATAATTTCAAAAGACATTTTTTTATATATATTTCTAAAAAGAGCTCAATTCCGTAAGACCTTGTAATACGTATGCTTACAAAGCATGTGTAAGCTCCACGATATTGGCTTTGAACTCGGGACCACATTAATTAGGATTGGACCAACGTTCACTTAGATGGTGACCTAATATATCAAAATAAGCCGCCGTTTGGCTTAAGAGCAACTGAGAGCGATAGTTCAATGGGCTCTGAAATCCGGTAGATTTTTCCTCAAACGTTTTTAAGGGATAAAAGGAAATCCACAAATATTTTCAAGCCCGTAATATTGATCATAATATTTCATAGGATAAATGTTAGTAAAAACCTGTATTTTTTTGTTAGTTTTGTCTAATATTGGCAATAATATTTGGAATATTTATCTACTTTTAGATAAAAAACTGATCTGCACAGTCTTATGAGTTTATCTTATTCTTATAATTTTCAAATTTAATAGTATTCTTGGGTAGATTTTTATTGTGTAAACAAAACAATACAGATTTTTGAGAAAAAATGGCTCTATTTTATCTCAATAATAACTTAAGAATTCCAATTTAACTTCAATAATGGAATTATTTGCAAATATTCTCCAGATACTCGTATTTGTATTTCCAATTAATTATGTTTGTGCAGCCGACACTTGTATAAGTATATTCTATTATGTTATTCCGCGTCTTCGCCCATCTTACATAGCTATAACGGTAGGTAATGAGTATTCTATGTTTTAAACTAAGTCATAAACCACCTGTGTGCCCAATTTCAGCCAAATCCGACCAGTACTTTCTGCGTGAAAGAGTTACCAACAAACATCATACTTCCTTGCAAACTTTCGCTTTATAACATTAGTAATGTATGATTTATCAGGTCAGGTCAGGTTGTACAGTGTAGTTCAACTGGTCACCATTTATTTTATTATTATATTAATAATAAAATAAATTATTTATTTATTATTAATATAATAAATAAATTATTAATTAGTTATTTCTAGCGTGAAGCAGTTCTTGGGTTTCGTTGGACGGGTATGGTTCCCGGTTCATTATAAATATCGAGAGTAGCAACGCATCTGTGATTGCCTTTAAATAGAACCCCTGTTCTATATGAAGTCATTTCAGCATGTCCATAGGCGGTAGTAACCAAATACCATCAGGTGGACTGCATGCTAGTTTGCTAATTCAATCGGAAAAAAACAATCTAATGAATAAATTCAATGTATCAAGATACAAAGTTTTCTATGACAATGTATAAGAAAAGGACGCAATGTCGCTAGCTATTTTATTTGTCAGATACTTTAAGCTCACACCCTGAGCGGCGTCGTTAAAGTGTATGGCCGGGGAGATTACTTTACGTGACACCTTTTTATTATGACCTTACGATATATTCATCAAAAAATCTCGTAAATGTCGCGCTATTGTTTTATACTTAGGCGTAGAAGAAGTCGAGTTAGCTGAGGCTGACTTTTTTATGAGGCTATCTTAGTTCTCAGGAGGAGCAGGATAGCTGTGGTCTTCTGAAATGAAATGAAATGTCTTTATTTTGCATAGACCTACGGGGGCACTTACAATTTGTCAGATACAATATGTATTTTCTTACACTACCGCCGGATCGGAACGCGACCTCAACTGAGAAGATCCGGCAAGAAACTTAGCGGGTTTGTCTTTTTTGTTTGTATAGCAATAAAATTCTTCACGTAGAACCTCTGCTCTATAGCGTTGATTACAGATATCCATTGACAGTGATCATTTAGCATCCAGTGGACTGCATGCTCAGTTTATACCTCAATCCTATAAAGAAAGCCCACTTAACTAAGGTACACTCCGTGAGGTATAAGCAGTATCAACAAGATCTACAATTACTCATATATAAAGCGACCATCTTAGTCCTCGGGAGTAGCAACGCATCTACTAGTCCCGAGGACTAAGACGGTGGAATGTTCTTCGGTTTTCATAATAGTAAGATTGTTTACGTTGCTATGTTTTTGTTTGAAAATCGTTATAAAGTAACTACTTTACGTAAACTACTTAGTAACTTACTTATATGTGGTGTTCCAACTAAGTCTTTAGGCTCCACTCGTCCGATCGGCTTTAAGGACTCCTGGTCCATAAGCACAGTAAATAATCTTCGTTAACTGTAATTCCTACTTTAATGAAAGTCTACACTACTCCGTTGCTTAGTAGAACCTGGTTAAACATAGGTGTGTCTTATCTCGTATGCCACAAGAGATATTCTGATATTGTCTTCGTTATTGTCTTGATTTTCAATTAATGATCAAATTAATAACAATCTATATGAATATATGAATTATAAAGAGTATTATGAAGAGTTTGTTTGTTTTGTTGAACGCGCTTATCTCAGGAACTACTGTTTCAAACTAAAAAAAAGTGGAATAGTCCGTCTATTAAGGCAATACGATATATAGCATCACGCTATGTTTGTTTGATTTTTGCTTATTTTGTAGGGGATGAAACCGCGGGGCACAACCAGCAATCAATATTGGAAATAAGTTAATTGTAGTTGAAAAGAATAACTTGAATCTGCAAGAACCAGAGTAATATTAGAATTATGGTATGAAATAAAATAAATTGTTTACGATTCAAGTTAGCTCACATAAGGGATCCGCTAAGATCGATCCGTTTACCTTTATAGTTGTAAACTAGTAGCATTGTATAAAAACATTAAACCAAACAATCCGACTGCTTAAAATGAAATATTTGTTATTAAACGTTTTTTTTAGGTTTTCGTCAAGTAAAAATATTATAATATGTTTATAAATTTAAATTGGTATCTTTATAGTTTTTATTTGATACTCATATTGTAGTAATAGTAAATAAATCGTCCCTTCACACCTATTATTTATATATTTTCCTCTATTTCCAGGCGCATTTTTTTAAATTATATAGCCTTTGTCACTATGAAAATTGAGACGATTCTAATGATAGTTCACACATCACAATCCGTGAAGCGTTTGGGCTGTAGCGCGTGCCAAAGAAATTGACATACATACAAACAAACATACATACATACGCTCGAAAAACATTTCCCTCCTTCTGACGCAGTCAGGTAAATAGAAAATTGAAAAAGTAAGCCACACAAAATAGGCACTTTCTTTATTTTGTTGTATAAGCAAAAGCTCTAAAAAGGCATCCAGAAGCACACTCGAGTCGAGTGCTTTTCAGTGAAGTGTCTATAGATTGCGCTTTGTATATTGATTTTTCTTTATTTGTTAGTATTTATTTGTATGCTCAATGAGAAATTATAATTTCTAAGTCATAACCTTTTAGGGTAATTTAATTTGGTTATTTTTTTTAAAGAACATCAAATATTTATTAGATCCTGTAATTTTTTTTTCAAGAATAAAGTAACAGACGAGCATACATGGTCGTAAGTGGTTGCTGCCACTCATGGACTTCTGTAAGCAACTTCATATGGAACAGGGATTCTATTTGAAGTCGATCATAGATGCGTTGCTACTCCCGAGGACTAAGGTGTTCGCCTCATAATATACACGTATAAGTGAGCTGATAAGTCAACCACACCTTTCCAACGAAACATAAGAACTGCTTCACGCTAGAAATAGGTGTGGCGGTGGTAATTTCTCGATCGAAGTAGATTGTTTCTACCACATGTATATATAGGATTATGTAAATAATAACCATGAAAAGGTATTATGTGCTTATCTTATCCCATTATCTTTAAATCAAGTTTCAGTTACGCATTCTCCATTGTTCTGCATTTATATTGTACTCAATGGTAATGTACATACGAGTATATGAATTGTGAAAGGAAATACCTTAAACCGTCTTAAAGAATTCGAGAAGTGACGTTAGAGTAAAATGATTCGCATCATTACGACCCATAAAGTTTTTAAAGAGTACTGCAACTTGTCAGTTAAAAAACGTGAGCTTTTAGCTTCTTATAATATGAAAGTAGCAAATGAGCAAGCAGTCCAACTAATAGTAATTGGGCGCTGCCGCTCATAGACGTCTGTAATCAATTTCCGATAAGATCAGAATCTTATCAAAACTTAGCCACAGATGCATTGTTACCCCTCAGACCTAAGTTGGAACGCCTCGAAAGAGTACATATCTCTTATAACACTCTCCAAACCAGCACACAGCAATGCCTAAGACTGCTGTTATTAGGCAGAAATAGGTGTGGCGGTTGTTTTCGCAGGCTTAAAGAGTACTCTCACCTTTAACTACATATCTCCACCGATTACGTAGCCTATGAAACTTAGCGAACTGGGTAACTTAGCGAACTGATGGTAAATATTATTATCGTGGACATGTCATGGACATCAATATTCAACTTGATAGGATTTGTAATCCTAATGTATGTTGTAATCCTAATGGATTTGTAATCGGCTCACTTATATAAGGTGACCATCTCAGTCCTCGGGAGTAGCAACGCATCTGTGATCGACTTCATATAGAACCCATGTTCTATATGAAGTTGCTTACAAATGTCCATGGGCGGCAGTAACCAATTACCATCAGGTGGGCTGATTGCTCGTTTGCTACTTCAATCTGATAAAAAAATAATAATGGTATGAAAGCAACACTTATATGAGCATAGAATAGCAACGTCCAACGGCTGCAACGCCTGTAGCCGACCTCAGGTGCGTTGAAACCCCTAGACGTTGCTACCCTGTGTGAAGGAAGTTGGGACGCCTTTAATAAGTGTATTCTTTTACCACACACTTTAAGCTAAAGCACAGTAGTGCTTATATAGTTTTATTACCTCTGGATGTTGCTACCCTGTGGGCAATATCACGTTTTCTACACTAACAGGGCTATGAGGATTTTCTCCTGTTCCATCGGTACCATAGACACAAGAAGATGAAAACACAAACACCCACACCCAGAACAGAATCTAAATTCATCATTTAGATGTCTGACTGGGGATCGAACCCACTGCGTGTCGGACCGGTATAGTAACCGCTCGGCTACGCGGGTTGTCAAATATTGAGACGCCTCATAAAGTATTACTTTCTTACCACCTGCTGGAGATGGTTCTTCCCGAAATAACTTCAACCGGTCCTTCTGAATTCAACGGTTTCTCGCTGTCTTGAGGTCATCGGCTCACCTGGTCGGGGGACGACCGGTGCTACTTTTAGAACACTAGTATAAATGCTATGTAGAGTGTAGAAAGTCTTTAAAACAAAATTATATTTACCAGGCTTGGAGAAACGGACGATATCTAATTAGATTTTTCAAACGTTGAATTCGCCAAACAAGGCAAATTTATTACATGTCTGCTACAGTGGGATTTAATAACAAACTGCGCAGACTCGCCCCCGCTCTATAGGCAGGTAACTTTGCCGGAGGTCGACATTTTCCGTCCATAAATAGGCAGATAATTGCAGGAAAGATACCGTTTATTTATACCGCCGACATTCTAGTATGTATAGGTTATGTAAGGGATATTGTATGTTTCCAACTTTACGAGTAGACCGCTGTCTGAATTTTGTTGCAACTATTTTTCTGAAAGTAGGCTATTGTTTTTTCATTCGTAATTAGAAAGAGCATGTAGCCAACGGCTTTTGTAGAATTTAGGGCGGTTTCTTGTCGCGCGTGTTCACGCACGTACATGCGTCGTACGCACACGCATCACCCCCACTGACATCATAACATATAAATGTATCTACACGGTTATGAAGAAGACCTGATACACTTGGTCTTCATGTGTGAATAAACGCGTAGGCGTCGCGCAACAAGTAAAAATATTATTTATCAATAAACCTTAAATCGTTAAGTACGGTCGAAATTTAAATATTTGCTTAAAGCTTCATTTCGTGTCGTGTCTAATTCTTGCTTTGAAGGATATTAAGCCCTTGGTCCAGGCCCGCGTAGGATAGATCGCGTTAATCTTGTCAGAGCAATTAAGATCGGTTTGAAGCATTTGATACGGGTAGGCCACTGGGGCAAAACGTTCAGAAGACTCCGGTCGTGTTTCTTTGGAGATCCCGATGTCCTCTTTAGCGCCTAGGATGTCAAGCGGGGGGTTTTAGTGCGGTAAAAATCCGACATAAGCGCATCGCTCCCACTGTGTAGTGTACCTTTTGAAAGATCCTCTTTCTAAAAAATAATAAAAATAAATAAAGGCCTTGTACCACTTGTACATTTTACATAACTACAAACTTGGATATTTCTCATAACCTTTCTCGAATGCAGGTTAGTGGAGAACTAACGTGCATTCGAGAAATGTCCAAGTATGTAGTTATGTAAAGTAAATAAAAAATAATAATAAAAAAATGTAGTTTTGACAAGAGACACGCGCACGGCAGTAAGACATAAGGCAGTAAATATTTACAGCCGGTAATTACTTACGGTCTTACTGCCGTCAGGTGGTAGAATCAGTGTAGTTCGAATTACCACCGCCACACCTATTTCCAGCATGAAGCAATTTTAGCGTTTCGGTGGGAGGTGTGGTTGCCGGCTCACTTATACATGAGGCGATCATCTCAGTCCTCGGTAGCAACGCATCTGCTATGGACTTCAGATAGAAACCCCTGTTCTATATGAAAATGTCTACAGATGTCCATGGGCGGCAGTAAGCACTTACCATCAGATGGACTGCATGTTCGTTTGCTACTTCATTTAGATAAAAAAGCCATGGTCCATTACATGCTTTTTCAGTAAGTTTAACTTAATTAAGATTTATGATACTCATTACTTATTGTTTCGATGTGATTTGTTAATGCATCATTTATCATCCATCGTTTAAATTCCATTATAATTATATTAGCGGTGAAGAAGATATATAGTTTCGTTTTATCATTATAAAAATATTTGCCTTTGTATTAAGTGTCATGGATAAGAAATTATTGGCCTCAATTTGATGAATTTGTTTTATCCCAAGGGATAAAAAAGAAATATCGCGGTGGTTTGAGCTTTACCTCGTATAATATGTATATAATAATAGGTATTTCTAATATTTAAAGTAACATATAAAGAATGTTAAGTCTTAAGTCTTATCCAGCAAATCTTGAGACTCAATACGCGGACAATAGTGGGTACAAGTCAACCGCCAAGACACACAACATTAACTATAACAATAAAGAAATCGCAGTAAGGAACCTTAGACTTGGCATG
>DWNE01003832.1:0-16093 GCA_018249875.1 Cecropterus toxeus
CAGTGGAAGGGTGTGATTGCCGGCGCACTTATATATGAGGTGACCATTTTAGTCCTGGAGAGGAGCAACGATCTGTGATAGACTTCAGATAGAACCCTTCTTCTATTAAAAGTTGCTTACAGTAGTCCACGAGCGGCAGTAACCACTTACCCTCTGGTTGACTGTATGCTCATTTGCTCCTTCATTCTTATAAGAAATAAGAAAGAAAGCCAAGACAAAACAGTCAAATATTTTTATCTCTTTTTTGGCAATTTATTTTATGTTTTTTTAATAGGTGATTGCTATAGTCAAGCTGAAGTGTAATGAATTAAAATATTCTCAATCCTTAATTTTTCATACGCCTAAAAAGTTCTTAAAAAGTGTTCTTAACAGTGTAAAGTCCACCATTTCACAATCGTCCAGAACGGTATACAATGGCCTACGTCCCGCTAACTCCGAGGGGAGGCTAACGCCAAGTACTGGCACAGCATAGGGTTGACAACATTGCTTATATCTTATTTTATTTAACCACTACATTATCGTAACAATTGGTTTTCCCGTAAATTAAGGAGCACCTACCTTAGTTTCAAACTTTGGTGATTGTCCTCTCTTAATACATTAGATTTAGTATCACTTATAAAATAAACATAAACAATCGTAAAGCAACAACTTAACAACACTAGAAGTTTACAGAGCGACAATCGTCTCATTTTTGCAGTTTTATATCATCAATAACTTAATTAGGGATACTTTTGTTTCGTATGATAATTTTTAAAATACATAATGTAAACTTTTATTCATATTTTATAAACAAAATTCACTCATTGAAACTTTCGTTGGCAAACACAAACTGACAAGTCGTGTCAACTAGAACTGACATTGACGTTAGCTTACAATCAAATCCTAGAAGGAAAAACGGAGAATTTGTTACCTATTCTTCAAAGAACATTAGAAAGTATTTTTAAAGTTTTTAGAAGAATAACAAAAAATAACAAGAAAACAGACAATTATATCATAATAAAGATAAACAATAGCATTAACCCAACTATATGATCTAAGTTTTTTACAGACTTTCGAAAGAAAAGTGATTATCATTTCAAAAATTCATACTAAACTAGAAAAACAACTTTACTTAAATAGAAAAACAACTTTCCTACTTATTGTCAAAATTTAAAAGAAACAATATAATATTTAAAAATAAAATAAAGAACACTCTTGGTGTAAAATTCCGGAATATGTTAAACAGACAACACTAGTATATTAGTATTTATCTATGATGTGGATCCTTTTATGAGATTTATATTGGCTTCACTTCTATGTATGTAGTAAAATCTTTGAACGTGATTTTTCCTTTGATTACCTTGATTTATTCAGATATCAGTCTTGGCTGAAAAGCAAGAAGCCAAGGCCGTAAAAAGCATAATAAGATGTCAGTGTTATTGTCAATTTGACTCTGACGTTGTGACTTTTGGATTTTGACATTACTGTTAATACATGTGTTTGTGTTGGAGATATTTGAAATTCGAGTAGCATAAAATTTATTTCCGTTTGATTAATTAATTTTAATATAATTCGAAATGAGCGAAACTGCAAATGAAGACGCACTTCTTGAAAAAATAATAAACGTTGCTAAGAAAAACCCCAAAGGTATATCAAACAAAGATATATCAGCAGCATTACCAGAACTCTCCACAGCAGAGTTGGTTGCTGCTATTAATAAATTATTGCAGCAAGGCCTGTTTGATTTGTATGATCAAGGGGGATCACTGATATACAGGTATTTAATTTTATTTTTTATAAAATTGTAGAAGCATATGAGTATGCAGGGCACCTTTTTATATTATAAGCTAGCTCTGCTACCGATGGCCTTTGATTTACAGCTCGGTATAAAATTATCTGAAGAAGAACGCAGGCTGCCGCTGGATTCAGATAGCGCACGACCGGTCGGAGTGGCGCAGATTGGTGGAGACCAGTGTATGTCCAGCAGTGAATTTTCAGAGTGCTGATGGTTGGATAGAGCCAAAGCTCTACCTGAAGTCGATCATAAATGCGTTGCTATACCTGACTTAATTAGTCACCTCGTAAATAAGCTAGCAAATCTTTCTTCTAGTTCCTGCCACTCATGTTCATAAAACGCTGCAAAGTAAATGGGACACAAAGATAATATATTTTTTTAAAGACACTTTCTACACTTATTTTGCCCCACACTAGGATTTTCTCCTGTGTAGTGGGTGCCATGGACACACAAAGACAAATACACATACACCCAGACCTAGAACAGAAATCTAAACTCATTCAGATGTCTGGTTGGGGATCGAACCCAGGACCCACTGCGCGTTAGATTGGTATGGTGGCCGCTCCACTACGCGGGTTGTCAAATATAGTCTCATGTGATTTTATTAAATAATGGTTAGTATGCATAATATACTGTAGGTTTTTTACTTAAAAACATTGTATACCAATATAATATATATAATTTTTAAATAGACTTAAAGCTCAGTCATCAAAACCAGCTGTTACTGGAGATAATGAGGAGAAAGTGGTGTTCAATCTTATTGAAGAGGCAGGCAACAAGGGGATATGGATGAGGGATATTAGACTGAGATCAAATCTAGCTATAACACAGGTTACTAAGGTGCTGAAGAATCTTGAAGGAAAAAAAGCTATAAAGGCTGTCAAATGTGTAAATGTAAGTTAACCTGTAAAATATTATGTTTATATTTTTTTTAAAGTTATACTATAAAATACTGAAGTGACAATGGGCCAGGCACATTGCTTGAAGGATCGACAAGCAATGGGGCAAAAAAGTCCTTGAGTGGTCCGGTTGGATTGGCACCATTTAGGGGAGGCCTATGTCCAGCAGTGGTCCTCAAAAGGCTTATGGATGGATGGATGGATGAATCATCCATCCATCAGGATGATAAAAGACTGTTACCTATGATATTGTTTGTATGTTTACATGTATTGTAATACAAACTTCCAATCTCTTTGTATGTCCTTATTGGTGGAATATTGAAAATCCTTATATATGTAGCTTTATTCATGCATATATCATACTAGTAGGCTGATTTTTAATACTTTCGGTTTAAAAACCAGCTTTCTTTATGTGTATTTGAGGGGGAGGGATTTTTAAAATTAAGTGCTTAAAGGTAGAGGGAAAAAGGTAAATATTCAACTTCCACCATGTCAAATATATTTCAAATCAGTGGCATCATTTGGCAATTCGGCATCTTTCTAGATATAAGTTTTTTTTTTAAGCATGTAATTGTTAAATTAATTAGGTAGTTGATACTTTATTACTTTCAAATTAATAAATGGTTATATCAGTCACATTGCATATTACTTTTACATTTACTTATATATTTATATCAATTACTTTTTCAGATATTTTACTGACATTGCTTTTCATGAATAACATTGTCTTATTTCAGGCTTCAAAGAGAAAAGTGTATATGCTATACAATTTAGAACCTGACCAGTCAGTGTCTGGTGGGCCTTGGTACCAAGATCAAGACTTTGAGTCAGAGTATGTGGATATACTCAACCGACAGTGTCTAAGATTTTTGCAACAGAGGGCAGATAAAATTAAAAATAACCCTAGAGGGCCTATTGTTGGAAGAACACAGTCTTTTGCGAGTGCTGCGGAAGTGCAGAAATACATCACAGATTTGAGGATTAGTAATGTAAGTAACGGAATTTGATGAATGAATAAGAGGCATACATAAAAACCAAACATTCAAGCAAATGTAATAAAAATAGTATTTTTTTTTATAAGAGCAAAGGAGTTTGCAGTCCATCTGATGGTAAGTGATCACTGCTGCCCATGAACGTCTGTAAGCAACTTCATATAGTACTGGGGTTCTATGTGAAGTCTATCACAGATGTGTTGCTACTCCCGAGGCCTAAGATGGTTGCCTTATATATAAGTGAGCTTTTCTTATGTGAATTATATAATCATTCTTTCATTTTATATATTTGTATATGTCTATATCTTTGTATATGCCCAGATGGCTCACTTATATATGAGGCAAGCATCTTAGTCCTCGGTAGCAATGCATCTGTGATCGACTTCAGATAAAACCCCTGTCTTATATGAAGATGTTTATGGATGTCCATGGGCAGCAGTAACCACTTATCTTACTTACTTATCACTTATAAGGTGGACTGTATGCTCTTTGGTACTTCATTTTTATAAAAAAAAACTTGTTTACTTAAACTCATCAATTGGACTATTTACAATTAATTTAAATTATGTCTTTTGTTTCAGGAAACATTAACAGTGGAGCATGTTGTGACAATATTGAATACACTTGTGTATGATGGCAAGGCAGAGAGCAGTGTTTATCCAGATGGTAGTAAAGTATTTCGTGCTATAGAACCTCTCATACCACCCCCAGGTCTAGTGCAAGTTCCTTGTGGAGTGTGCCCTCTCATTCGGAAGTGTAATTCCGAAGGACTCATCACTCCTCAGGGTTGTAAATATATGGATGAGTGGCTTGAACAGCAATAAATATTTTTTTTTGCTGAAATGATAATGATGATGAGCTACATAAAAAATATAAGCTACATCAAATTATTTTGTCAAGATATACTGAGACATAGAACATAAGTTAAGCTAGAAGTGTTAGCTAATTTTATATTTGAAATATATGACATATGTTAAGAGTTTTTTTCAATCGTACCTTTAAAATTATCTTATATATAAATAATTTGTGAATATGATACTATAAATATTTATGCAATTCCTAATATTAACTCAGTTAATTGTTCTCAAGACATCTTTGGGTGTAGAAATAAATTTTGGAAAGGAATTTTCATGAAAAATCCAAGATTGTTTTAAGTATGTATTGGCAATACTTATAACTAAGAATGTTTTATACATAATTAATTACTGGGATTAAACATACCCACTTCCTGTATACAATCTTCACATAACTACACATTATTATACTAATGTCGTAAGTGATAAGAAGTTAGCATTTTAAAAAGATCAGAAGCACATGAAATAAGTTATTTAGGGATTTTTATCTATGTTGCACATAGTTTAATTACGATTTACCCTTTGAAGCTAGGATATTACATACATTTTGTTCTGACTGACTGTGATTAGTACTGCACCTAATACAGCCCTCACACCTATTGTGCATTCTACTACTCGACCAAGCTAACTAGACGAAGAAGAGTTATGCGGTCTTCCTCCCCGGTCCTGCCTCATGCCCCGCTCTCGTCCTAGTACCGTTCGCGCCACTTTTAATATAATAAATAAACAAAATTAATTTGTTGTAGTCATTAATACTTGTTACAATGATAATCAAATATGTAAAAAAAGTGTTGTTTTAGTATAAATTATTAAAACAGAAATTTATTTAAATTAACATTTCACAGCAATACATTATTGATATTTTTTTTGTTATAAGTACTCGCGAGCTTGTGAGTGACGTCACATTCGTCTAGTTAGCTTGGTCAGCTTTTAATAAAATAAACTTTACACAAAATGCTACAAAAATATGCAACCTAATAAAATCTGAAACACACAACTGGTGAACACAAAATATACAAATGCTGTACAATTGTTCTTCGAACAAATAATGATGACGCTAATAATAAATTAATAACTTTATAATACATTTAACAAGCTATTTTAAGCTGAAAATTGGGAGATCTAAAATAGACTCCTGAAAGTGTTTTCTATATTACTCAAAGCTTCTGAAACAACTGCTGGTTGGTATTTTGCTTGTTTACTCGGAGTGTGGTCTACAGTTGGCTTGGGTTTGGTTTCCTCTGAATGTTTGAAAAAAGAACTGAAGACATCCATTTGGATGTAATTAAGGGATTTCAGAATTAATCCCTTATCTGGATATGGTGTAGCAGCTATGGGGCTGCTATAATATTTCATGTGTATATTTTTAGGGATGACTGGTGTAGGTAACAGTTCTGCTCCAGCTGGCGGAGGAGATGGCCCCGAGGGTGGGCTTGGAGGTGGCTGAGGTGGTAAAATTGGTTTCTTGCCTCCTGCAATAATGACATGAAAATTAATATTAATATTCTCAGCTATTTAAATGCATAATTCATCCACAACTATACTGTCCTCAAAAGCATAAAAGCAGTATCTCATTTTAAGTAAGATTCGAGAAAATTGATGTTTTGTGAAAATCAGTTTCATGTATCACATGGTAAATTGAGAGAAAGGATATTTTCAAACTAGATTTTTAATGTGTTTAAACTAAGTTACCATCATTCTACTTAGATCATAAAGTTCTTAAGCTATCCAGAGCCACAAATATAAAAAGATTTTTTTTGAGATACTGCATTTGCGCTTCTGTGACCGAGAGACAGTACACCTTCATAAATATTTAGGAGTAAATTCACTTAAGTTTCCAACAGACAGAAGTATTGCAGAATTAATTGAATTTTAATGTGAGTTTCATGAATTGTAAGTAACCAAATAGTTGTGATACATGTAGGTTCAAACTGTCTATTGATTAAACTAACCTAAAGAAAGTACAGCTCTCTCCATTTCCCTAAGCTGTGTCTGTTGTTGTTGCACAGTGAAGTAAAGATCTGTTATTGTTGATGTAATGTGGTTCATTTCTTCTTCTCGTTTAGCTTCCTTGGCAGCCTCCTTCTTACTTTGCCTGGAGAAAAAAGTTAACCGTTACTTTCCTTCATACATATTTGCTGGCCATGAGTCTTCTCTCAGAATGATAGAGATTTAGGCAATAGCTCAATGTGCTGGCCAAGTGCAAATTGATAACACTTCACTCACTTTCGAAAACATTTTTTGGAAAATTCTCAGATTTGTGAATTAGCTCACAATGTTCTGAGACTTGATGGTGAATGATCAAGCAATAATAACTAATTTATAATTTATGTATATATTCGTTTAATATAAACATATGAGAGTAAGCTCTTTATAACTGGAGTATTTAGGTTCAGGGATCGAAAAGATTTCATGTCTTGTCTTTTATATTATTTACCTATTATATTCAACAATAAGCAGACCGGCTCCTATGACAAAGATAACAGTTTCACCAAGCAAGTTGGCGCCGAGTTCAATTGCCATTTCCTGGCTTAGTACTGGAATGTTTACTGGTTTACCCAAGTTTAAGATCCACATTTTCGCCTTTACCTCGCACCAGTTGTAAACTGAAATCACAATGAATATTTAACGATTAATTAGTAGGTAAATAAAAAATACTAGATTGTTTAAATTATAGAGAAAAAATACATACACTGAGCTGGTGGCATACACACGTAAGTCCTGAAGAACGGACTATTTTTGGCTCGTTCTTTGCAAGCATTTGCAATCGGTTTACTTATCTGCTTTACTAACAAAACCGATAATTTTGCAATAGGAAATGCACCGACGACCATTGTGTATTAAAATACTAAACAAAAGATTACTAAGCAACTATTTTCGGTGGGTTAATTAGATTGTTCGTTCGTTTTGCGAATACGTAACTTGAATCATAACAATACATGAGTTCTATTCGATTCACATTTGATTACTAATATTTGACATTTAGTGACTTGTTTAAGTTTATGGTTACAAGGCTTAGATTCTTAGTTTTTGGAATTGTTTCTTTTTTCCATACTTGTATTGTTCAGTTTTCTCTGAGACAATAAAGGTTTTAGAATCGAAGGTTAGAATTAGTTCAACTTATAGTAAAATTTAATTTGGAAACGAATAGAGTAATAAGTATTTAAAGAACTAAATAATGTCTTAATTAATAGTGTTGACTATATTAAGTTTGATACGTATTTTATGGCATGAAGAGAAGTAGATACGTAGGCAGGACGGGAGCATACACGCATTTTGGGGATCAAGAGACATTCGATACTTTTTGAATAATCCAAAGTTTTAAATAACAAACTAATTACCTCGTATACATTACTAAAAGTTACATAATCCTCTTATTATAAGTAATCTGTGTTTTTAACCATAGAGAAAAAGTCGTAATCTTAAATGTCACGACGGTCACGTAGGTACCTCACGACATTCGAATTGATTGACAAATTGACAATAAAATCAAGTGACAAGTCAAACAAATTAAACAAGATAAACTGATAAATGTTACTACAATTAAATTGTATTGTATTTATTCTTTAAATCGATATATCAACGAAACAATACAGTAAGATATAAAAAAAAGTTTTCTGCTACAAACATATGTTTGACTTGTTCGACTGTATTAACAGATAATCATGTCAGACACACAAATCAAACCGATGTCAGTAAAACTTTATAATGCAATTGTTGAAGACTTTAGTAAATTCACAACGTTTAGTCGAAAAGCAGAAAATGAACTTCGGAAGAAATATAACGAGTAGGTTTTTCTTTATTATTCTATTTATTTACTAGTTTCTTGTTTTCTGGTTCGTATGGCGTGTAGTATGGTTTTGTATTTCGATATTTACAGTACAGTTGGCTAATATGTGAACTTTACATTAAGTTTAAACTGCTGTAAGCGGCACTTATGTAAATTTAATGGTGGTAGGAATCTTATGTTTCGACTCAAAAGCTACCACTACACACCTCTTTCTTATACACCATAGAAAATAATGTTAAGCTTGGGTTTGAATGGTAGTGTTAATAGACTCATATGTAATAGATAAATATCCATCTTCAGCCTCAAGTACGGATAATATCTAGAATTGGTTATGCATGTTCTTGGGTGGCAGGGACCACCTTACCATCAACAGTACCAGCTATTTGTTTTGCTACTTCTATTATTATAATAATTTGCAAAATTGCTCTAAAATTAATTAAGACTAAGCGTTTAATTTTGTGTTTTAGTTTGCCACCTGGTACACTGGGTAGCATCATATCACTGTTAGTGCAAAGATCAATGAAACAGAGTTACAGGAAGTCACCAGTAATATCCAACAAGTACTATGAGTTGTATGAAGCACTAATGCGGGATAAGAATAAAGGAGATGTTATTTTACAGTCAGTACCTAATCAATTATAATAACTACTTTGTTTGTCATTTAGAATGCACAATGTATGTTTTGCATTATTGAGTTATTATTTGGGTATTTGAATTATTTTTGTTGAATTTCCGGACATTTATATTTATGTACTATTTATGTGTACATATTAAATTAAACACATTTAAGTAACTCAAGAACTGTGAACCTGTTGCGTAAAAACAAATATTTTAATATTAAAGTAAACATTTATATCAAAGTAACTGACTAATAATAAAATTGTTATCCTTTTTTTTTACTCTTAAACTGACCAAATCTTTTATTTGAAGTTTAATTTTCAAACATATTTTTCTACTACTATGTTCTGTATCTTTATTTATAAACTGTTTTTTTATAAATATATTTAATTATACTTCAGGTTAGCAGACAGCCAGGGCATCAGTCCATCATTATTTGCCAGATCTCTACTTCAGAATCTATATTCAGATTCAACTGCTGTGAAGAAATATCTTAAGGACACAACACTGATAGAGAATAAAGATATGGCTTATCAAATTTTTATTGTAAGTGCCTTACTTCAAGAAGATGGTATAACTGGATATTCACCAATCCATCAATCAATTGTTAAAACACCAATAGATTAATGCCTCATACTGATGATGAAAGATTCATTCAAGGTTCAATCATCCCTTTTGACTTCCTTCTTGGAAAATATACTAAAATACTATACTATAGTTTGGCCATTGATTGATCGTTTTATTGACCAGTTAGCCTCAAACAGTTAAAGCTACCAATCAGTCTATGTCAAAAATCAGCATTTAATCAACAATTGGCTTATCCATACAGAACATAATAATTTATATAGGTTTATCTTGACTATTACAATATTATCACCATATACATTACAATATATCACCATAGTATGATTGAATAATAAGTTCCGCTCATTCTTTTAGAGCAATATGACTTTTTCTGAATACTTTAAATTTAGTAGTAATTACTAAAATATTTAATCTTTCAGGCTATCATGAATGATAATCAGTATGGTCCTTATGCAGACATCATCAAACAGTGAGTATTGTTTAAGGGAATGTATGAAAATAATTAAAGTGCAAGTGTAAAATGCATGGTAAACAGAAACAAAATATTTTTTATGCTACTAAAGTACTAATTTATATCCGTAATATTATATTTTATTTTTAGATCTATCGGTTTGGAGTACGAGCTGCGGTTAGAAAGGGAATTAAGACTGATGAACATAACTTTTTCAGATGAAAATGTTCTAAGATCTCGTGGATATGATAAAACTCCAGATTTTAAGCTTGATGTTCCAATCGCTGTGGACGGCTACATTATTAATTGGATTGAAAGTAAAGCACTGTTTGGGGATGAAGAAAATCATTCTGGGTATTTGAAGGAGCAATTATTATGCTACTGGAATAGATTTGGACCAGGCTTAGTCATATATTGGTTTGGTTATCTAGAAACCTTGGAATCTACGCCAGAAGTGAACAATATGTTTATTTTACGTACTAGTTTTCCAAATAAGAGCAGCATTACTCAATATATTGTAGATGAATAAAAACGACAGTAAGATATATTATTAAAGCAATTATATTGTTTTGTTCATAACCTTCCTTTGCCATCTAAAGGCCATCCATAAATAACGTCACATGATTTTCATGATATTTGACCCCTCCCCTGTCCTTGTCACAGATGGTCACATTTGAGAGACCTTTCCCTTCTAGTGTGAAGTCACATATTTTAGTCTTAGTCAAGAAAATGTTTTAATTAGAATAGCAGTTTCGAAATGATATTTATATCCATTTGAATTATTATGCAATAATAATGAAATAATATATTATTGTAGTATTTATGTAGAAAAAATTTAACTCCCCTGCCTACCCCTCGTCACAATTATCGACCTCCCCTCTCCAAAAAGGTGTGCAATAATTTATGGATGACCTATTACCCTACTCCCTGTATGTTTTTTTTTATAAAATTGAAGTAGCAAATGAACTGGCAGTCCATCTGATGTCAAACGGCTACTGCCACCCATGAATATCTGTAATCAAATCCAGATAAGATCATTCAAACCTGAGATTAGCCTTGAATGCGTTGTTACCCCTGCGATTTAAGGTGGAGCACCTCCGATATATTACTAATACCACACTCTTCATTCCTCCATGTAACTATCACCATCAGATGGACTGTGGGCTTTTTTAAGTTATAATAGTGTTTATACTGCTATTTCTACCCAAGGGCAATAGTGTTTAATGCTGTTATATTTTGGTTGGAAGGGTGTGGAGGGGAAAATCATTTTACAAATTAAGGATGTGCCATATAAAAGTGGTAATGTATTTTATTTGTGACATGTATTCAGAGATGTAAAATGTATAGCATTTGAATCCACTCTTCGTAAGTCTAACATCAAACAATATTTTGTTTCTGAATATAGATAAAAAAAATTGCAAATACAGTTTTTTATATTAAATACGCTATTTAAAATGATGATAATAATATTTTAAATAGCATATTTCATATAAAAAAAAACTGTATTTGCAAAATACTGTATTTTTGTCATTTCTCATTTATAACACTTAGTCTAACTCTACTGTGTGCGTATCACTTAAATCTAGTATTGGCATTATAACAGGGCAACACTGAAAATTAATGTCATCGATGTTATTCAATGTCAAACCGTTCTTTTCTATCTGTGCGATCGCCATTTTGGACGCTTTTCCGTCTTCGCTGACGAAAAATTACAGATTTTCACAATGGGTCACGCAAATATTTGGTACTCCCACCCTCGTAAATACGGGCAGGGATCCCGCTCATGGTATGTATAAATTTATATACCATGAAATAAGCTGAAACTATATCAGTGAAGTGTGGTTATAACACGTGTTTTGTGTTTTATTCTAGCCGCGCCTGCTCCAACAGACACGGTCTTATTCGCAAATACGGCCTGAACATCTGCCGACAGTGCTTCAGAGAGTACGCTCATGATATTGGATTCAAGAAGGTAATGTTCCTAACTGTAGATGTTCCTAACTTTCATTAACTGAATTTTCTTTTATTGCATCTTTCTAAGAGACAATAAGGAACGCTTACAGTGGAAACTATAATTATAATGAAACTGACGAATATGAGCAATAATGCAATATAGAAAAATCCACTGCAATTCAAAGGCTCTCGTTACTATTTACTATGTTATTCTGATGTGAAGTATATGTTTATGAAACTTGTGTTTTTAAGGATACTACTTATGTTTAAAAGCATTCTGGTTTTGACTGCATTTAACCTTAATGTTCCCTACATTAAATGCAGTCAAAACCATACTAAGCCTTATGATTAATAATATTATGTGTTAAGATTTCACTTTCAGTCAACTTTGTTTGACTGAGTGACATGTAAAGTTTGAACAACAATTAGTCACAATGCTTCCAGATTGTGATTATAGAATTACAGTACTTTCTACTGAAAATCACAAAAAATTCAGTAGATTATTTTTTTTAAGGGATATTTTGGTTGACAAAAAAAAGAATTACCTTGCCTGAGTTTACATCAGAGGTGCATGAATTCTTGAACATGCCCATGATAAAGAACGAAATAGAAACTCATGGAGCCAAATATAAACTGACTACACAAGCACCAAAAACAGCTGGCGGGGCAACTTACGGCGTTAGAAACCACTCGTCATTTAAAAAATAAAGGGTCGGCTCCAATGGGAGCAGCACCCTACGCGCCAATAAGCTCACAACCCATCTTTTTTTTATAGTCAATGACTGATTGCATAAAACCACAAACAAAAAAAAACTTTGCCCGAGTTTGTGTAGTTTGACAACCAAAAAAAAGAGTTGAAACAGTTAAAAAGTTGAAGCATTGATTATTTATAACTTTATCACTGTTTAGCACATATGATACTTCATTCGTCTGATTGAGGTCTGTTTACATACAAATTTTAAACTTATTTTCGATTTTAATTATAAACTTAATTTATGCACCTTATGATCAAAGCTAAATGACAATTAAGGTAAGTTGGGGTAACATCGGAGCTGGGGTAAAGCCGTACAGTTTAAATTGTGGACTAAATTGACCACATTTATAAAATTGGCGACTTCATATACCATGGCATGAAAATTAGGTACCTACTTGATACAGCGATTTTTATAAAGATGGCCTAATTTGGCTACAATTTCAGTTGACGGATTTTACCCCAGCTCCGATATTACCCTAACTCATCTTAGTTTAATCATATTCGGTATCTAGTTTATAAATGTCCCTCCTGTCAATTTACTTTGTGATACAAGATAACATCTTCACATAACATAATTTTTCTTGAATGTTACTTGAAACAAAATGGTGTTTTTTTGGGTCAGTTTTGTTTTTAATAGGTTTAACAAATTTGACTGCTGCTAAATTGTTGGCTGCACTAATGCATTCAATACCCATAACTCTTAGGTCCTGCCAGTTTAATTAGGCAATAACATATAATTTTTTTTTATTACATTTTACTCGCTTGAATGGAATTGAGAAAATGTCAATAACATGGCTGTTAAACATTGACTTGAGAAGAGTGACAGATTGAGTGTGTGACAGATTCTAAATTTAAATATATTTCAACTAAGGAAAGTGATCATGTCGTATCTCGAAAGCATATGAATTTTAGTTACAAATATATAAATCAATTACACTAATCTTGTAATGGTTACATGGATGAAATAAAATTTTTAGTGCACTTTTTCAAGGTGCATTTTTTGAGATAAGACCAGCTTCGAGATCCTTTTTGGCGTGGATTTATAAAAAGATTAAGTTGATCTTCTTTCACAAAGATTAGATAAGTGTAGTTTTGTTACTACTATCAGGTAGACTTAAAATAGACTTCTCTTTCTCAATCCGTCAAAACCTCAATTCTTTTGCATACATAATTATATGCAATGTACATTATGCTTCTGTTGTAACAAGTGTGTAATAAGTCGTGAATAATTATGCATTTATAAAGTTCAATGTGAATTTAACTTTTGTAGTAAGAATATTTTATATTATATTGGCCAAGGCCAAATTAACGATTTTTATAAATGAGTCACTGTTCAAGTAAAATGATTTCTTTATTATAATTATGATATTTAATTTGTTTTTTTTTGTTTCAGCTGGACTAAATGTTTGGAGATTTAGGTTAATAAAACTTTTTAAAATCTATTTTTTTTTTTGTTTTATTACCCTTATCATATAGTACAAATACTATTAATAAAATGTTTTCTATGTCCGCCAACCATAAGGGACAGAGTAAATAAAAGAACAAAGTAAATTAAATATTATATTAACTTGACAAAAGTATAAAATTACAAAATTAATAGTAGTTTATAAACATAATTTACAATTTACAGCTATTATATTACACAAGCACCACAGCCCTGAAGTTATCCGAATCTCTGAAAACAAAAAAAAAATTACATTATAATTAGTATACCTGTTAGCAAGTACATTAATAAAACGTTTAATTACACAACTTTACTTTGATATTATAAAAACAGCTGAGGGGAAAACAGCCAAACCTACTTATGCCTTATAACCAGTCTTATGCGTCGCTGGCGTGGGTCCGAGCAAAATCCAAAAAAGTAGTCTAAATCGTTTGCCTAAAATGGAAATCCTAGATTCGCCAATGGAAGGATTGCGTTATTATTTGTTACTTTTATAAGGAATTATAAATAGATTTTATAAAGAATTATAACTAGCTGTGCTCTGCAGTTTCACCAGCTAGTACATAAAAAAATAAACGGCGTGATGTAATAATTTAGCCTGTAGCCTTCCTCAATGTGGACTATTTAACACATTATTATTTTTTCAATTCGAACCAGTAGTTACTGTGATTAGCACGTCCAACCAGACAAACAAACTTCAGCTTTATAATAGTATAGATGGCAAACTACCTGCGTAACACCAGCGAGGAACGAGAAGAGACTTCTTTGCGGCGGTCGGCAATGTTTCTTGCCGCCCTCAGCGCAGCACAGGTTGGGGAAGCAGTCCACGCTTGAAGTGCATCTTTGCGGGAAGGCGTCGAACTGAGGTGGCGGCGTGCACTGTAGGTACTGCTCGAACATCCTCACAGCTAGAATATAAACATTAGATGTTAATAACAATGTTTGTAAGTAAATAAAAGAACACGAAATATAAAATGATTAGAAATTTTCACGTGTTTGCTAAATGTACAATGCAGAGGGTACTGTATGCATAGGGACCGGCTGCCTTTCTCTTCCACATTAATGTAGGAATATAGACAGCATGAATACCTATTTGTGTCACCTGCAGACTACAAATATAAGACAATAATCTAACACCAAATTTAATTTGGCTCTGACTGGTGATCCTACTGCCACACTTTGTTTTATAGCAGAGATGTCAATGCTGTTTCAATTTGAGGGGTATGATAAGTCTGGTAGACTTAATTATATGGAGTGTTCTACCTTGTACAAGCAATAACCAAATTTAGATTTACTATTACTTAATAGTTCTGTAGGCCTAAGGGATGACAATATTTACAATTGAACCGTTTATTTTTAGTCTTCAGGGGTAGCAACGCAACTGTAGAAGTTGAGGAAGAAAAAACTAAAGTCGGTTCATCCGTTTAGAGCTACGACACCTTCATTCAACTTACTAAACTATTCTAATAATGTCGGTTAATACACACGAGCTTCGATCCTGTTAGCGACGGGCACCAAGTCGAGCCTGGCGCGCGCTGTACGGCAGTAAGACCGCGTGCCGTCCGGGCAACACACACGCGGCCAGCAGTCTGCGTCGGACTTGCACGATTGTACCTCGAACAGCAACTCGCCTAGCGGAGCCGCAGGGCACTCCCGAGGAATCACACCCAGAATAGCTGGTGAAGAATTGAAGAAATTAGATCGTCGTTATCTCATATATGCAAGAAGATTTGCAGTAAAGCTAATGTAATTTCTCGTAATAATTGTAGGCGAATAATAAAAACTGCTATATCAAATTATTTTACATTAGTTACTTAGCTACGTTACTTAGTGACGACCCGCGTGGCTGATCGGTCACCATACCGGTCTGACGCGCAGTGGGTCCCGGGTTCGATTCCCGGTTAGACAGAAATATGAATGATGAGTTTAGATTTCTGTTCTGGGTCTGGGTGTTTGTGTATTCGTGTTTGTGTGTCCAT
>DWNE01003833.1:0-16090 GCA_018249875.1 Cecropterus toxeus
ACTCCAATGACTGTGCACGACGGATAACAATTGGTAAGGAATTCCATAAGCGCACAGCCACTGAAGTGAAGGATTTATCATAGAAGTATGAAGAACAAGGAGTTAAAAGGGAAAGATTTGAATTAGATCGAAGTAAATGTGTGTCGTGAGAGAGATGCAAGTATTCAAATCTCTCTTTCAAGTAGTTAAGACTGTTTGGATTAAACAAGACTCACTCATTCAAGCTCACTTGTGTATGGAGACTGTCTCAGTTCTCGGGAGTAGCAACGCATCTGTGATCGACTTAAGAAAGATCCCCTGTTCGATATGAAGTTGCTTACAGATGTCCACGCGCGGTAGTAACCACTTACCATCAGGTGGACTGCATGTTCGTCTGCTACTTCTTTCTTATAAAAAAAATCTGTTGCTACATTCAATGGAAGTGGAGGGGCAACATTTTTAACCAGAGCCGCACGCGAATCTAGCGTCTTTGATGATGATAACGGTGAACCAGAATACAATATTGAGCAATTTAATCCAAGGAATCTGTTTTGATGAAGTCCGGATTTAATTCCTGTACATCCTCTTTATGTGGAACTGCTTGGATCTATGCCTATAACTTTACTATATACCTGTAACTGGTTAAGATGTATACAAGTCACGGATGCTATAGGCACTTCATCGGCATTACATAACATACCAAGTTTAAAAATACCGTTTTTTTTAATGATATGTTGTTTTATTCCATTTTTTCCCCTGCTATCTATACTATGGTTATATTAAAAAAATATGTTGGAAACATAAATTAAATAAAAATTAAATATTACATTTCACAACTTCATTAAAAAAAAGACTGCAGTATACTTCAACACAACCAATACACGAACCAACTGTTTTAAGCAACGATTGTTGCGTTTTGAATTCGTTTAAACAAGTGTTTAATTTTCATAAAATGTTCAAATTATCATAAACAATTGTTTTATATATTATTTTTTTTATTTCCAGAGCCGACAGCGGGCGCGAAGCGGTGCGAGAGGTAGAGGCGGCGGACTGTAACATATAACGTAACTTGTACTAGGTTGTAAATTTCTCCCCATTATCCCCTTTATTTTTCACGGTTTTCTGCAAGTACAAATTGTTTTTATTTCCCCCTGTACATATTGTATATACGAGAGTTTAATAAAGGTTAGGGCGTACGTATTGTATGTATAATGGTATGTTTAAAAACAAGATTTTTTATATATGTACAATGTTTATGTATCTTATTGATATGTGTTTTATTTATTATCGATTTATCGATAGCGCGTTTAGGGAACGTCGGCTAGGATTTTTGTACGCATAATGTATAAGTAAATTATAGTTGTTTTTATTATTATTATTATTTGTTTTTAATTTTTTTAGCGTATACTAGGTATCTAGGTATCTTGTTAGTGTTAGAACTTTCGGTGTAAGATTCTTAGAGACGTGATCACTACGGATTCGCATTAGCCATTTTTAGAGGTTAATTATGTCATCGTGTCATAATTTAAGTGTGTGCGTTTTAATGCAATGTCGATTACCATCACAAGGCCTCGGTCTAGGCAGCTGGGTACCGCTGGGTTTTCGTTTACCGAACGCTGTTTTTGAGATTAGCACCATGATTTACGGATTTTTTTCTCCCCCGAGGGCTGGCATCATTTTTTTGTATTTCGAATATTTTCTCTAGCAATATTATGAATATAAGGTTTTGTGTGAAAACATTAGCATAACAAGTGCAATAAATATATTAAACAACGTGACGGAACTCACAGAAAAACACATCTTAAACCGCGGCAATAGAAACGATAATCGGGGGTTCGTTTCGACGTCACGTGACTTACCTACTCGAGCAGTATTTGCTAATGTATAAAGTTGAATACATATATAAACAGCGTTTTTGTGTTCCCATATACGTAAATATAATAATTTTCCTTTGCATTTCTTTTAAATTATTTTCTCGTTCAGATAACGAAAGATAGAGTTGATTTTATCGGCAGGTCTGTACATGATTTGATAAATATTTGTCTTAATATATAAAAATGGATGTTTGTTTGTATATTTGAGATTTATAGATTCGACTCTCCTGTAGATTATGATGTTTGCGTCATATAATGTTTTGTTAAGTGGTCACCATGAAAATTGGGATATTTGGCACAGATTACATACAAACCATTCATTTTTATATGCGTCATGGTAAATAAATATAAATAGGCAGATGTAAATCTGTCATATTTAGCTAGTTATATGTAAATAACAACGAATATAATGTTGTGAAAATCTCGGACTAAACGCGTTAAATGTACCTAACACATAGAACCCAGTGACTAGTTAACGTTCAGATGTACTTGCAAAATATTCTATTAGTTATATTAAAATACATAAATATACGTTATATATAAACAAATAAATTATAATACTTGTTAATACGGTGTGTTGGTTCGAGTTTAGTTGTATCATCTGTCCTGTAGTTTCAAGAGATTTGGCTTAGTTTTGCGTTGAATGGGTTATGCTCGGCGATTTGTGGCTAATTGTTTATATACTTGAAAGAAATACAACAATATTCTATACACACGAAATATCGATTGACTGATTAAAAATATAGACTATTAATAGAATACATTACACTTGTAATGTCTTGTATTAGCAGTCTAATTCTTACTTAGCGGACTCCTATTGGTGCAGTAGTTAAAATCGTTTCATTCACTAAGCCACGCTTCTTTATATTTGGTGTCTAAGTCAATCAATGCAAGTTCTCTGCCTCCGCATATTGTAGCAACTTCACCAAAATTATTTACGAAATAAATAGACTTCCTCCGTTATATGGTTAACTTGTTATATGTTTTACTTGTTTCTTGTAAAACCACGTTGAATATTTGTTTTCAATATAATATGGATCAGTTGACAACGAAGATACTTAACAATAACATTAAAGCAATTATATTATCTGCTTACATTTATTTTTGATTGTAAGTGAAATGTTATTGGCTCTGCTGGTTGCTGGTTTTAGAATATAAATGTAATAATTTGCCAGTTGATATATTGGTATATTTAATAAGATTTCGTAAATCTATCCCGGGTGTTATATATTTTATTTACAAATAATATTGATGTCTCACTTAGGAAAGCTTTACACGATGTACACAATAAAAACGATTACAGAATAACTTAATTACTTAATGAGTCTTTTATATCTCCGATAAGTTGTTGTGTGGTAAATAAAATTATTATATATAATTTATCCATATATTCTATTTCAGTGAGTGTGTACCTTTATTTCTTTAGATTTTTACAATCTATAGGAAAATTTATAGTCAAGAATATTATTATGTTCTATGATGATCTTGTATAAGCCCAGTGCGTTGCTCCATCCCAAAAATTGCTCAAAATTTTAAAAATATGTGTCATATGCTTGGAAATGGTTGTAAATTCAATTTATCTGAAATTGGAAGAACTCGAGCACTTGATTTTAACGTATTATTATATATTGGTGACGATTTTATGCATTATTTTTGAAAGTTTTAAAACAGCACATGAATTAAATCGTCGTAAATGAAGTAATGGTGCCTTCCCGCCGTACATATGCGGAGCTAAGCTAAACTCGAGTAAATTGCTATGAACATATTACAGCTCCATGGAACATTACCCTCAGCTCGCATACATCTTTAAAGAAGTTAATCAGCTATTCGTGGATTTTATTAAGCGATTCTATTAGTGCACATTCTTAGCATACATAGTAGTACCGTATTTCGTCGAACCATAATTTATATCAGACCTAATATCGTGCTATAGAGTTCATAGATACAAGACAAGACATCAATTATAAAATAATCTCAATCTCTTCCACTTCGTGTTAGTTTATATATAATAAAACTTGACTCCAATTTTACGTAGACATTAGTGGTATAAAACATCGAACAAAAGTTATATTTGAAGATTTGTCTTGGGAAGCATTGTGGTAATTTTCTTTACTCAATTTATGCATGATTCATTCCGTTTTTTTTTTTTCGATTTTAGTCATCTTTTGGTTTCATACAATACATTCTAAATAGATTGTCTCGAAGTACGCATTCAATCTCAAACTAGTTCTGCGGCCATTATGTGTAACTACCTCTCATACACAGTTCTGTTACAGTATGATATAACATGCAATAATGTCTGATTCATCAAAATTTAATGAATAATTTAGAACAATATTTTATTTGAAAATATATATACATATTATTATACTATCATTTTCATAATTCATAAAGAATCATTCATTTTATCTGTTTCCTTTTTTTTTAATTTCTCGAATTTGCATTAGATTTTGTGGTGTATGAGATATAGGTACAACTGCATTCTTATGTTACACGTGAAATATGAACGACTGCCATTTCTATAAAATGTGTTGTCTATGACATTCTGTCAGGATTGAAGAAGATCGCGAGCACCTTTACCATATGTACGACTGATGCTTCTAGAAATGTAGCGCTTAAGACATAGATCATATGCTTCCGAATGGACATACCGCCTAATGTACATTTTATGATAGGCCAAGCCATAATTCTTCTGTTTCTCTTTTGTATAGTATAATGATTCTCTATAATATAATACACTTTCGCTATATCTTAAATAAATATAAATATTGTATTTGCTAGTGGAAATGAGGGTAGCTAAGGGTCTGATTTGAGGTGTGGATCGTCTGATAGCTTACTTGGTGTCTTTTTCAGTGATTTTTACTATTGTCCTTGTCAATTTAACGAATAGATCTATGAATAAATCTAAATGATTATTGTTTGGGAAACAATATTGGCCACGAGAAGGTTGTTTTAGTTTTAATTGAGATTTTTGCTTAGTAATTGTAAAGTTTTAATATTGTAATTGTGGTTGTTGGCCATGCGATAGAACTTTATCGAGCGACGATTTTAGAGTGATTTTGTAATGTTTTAGCTTTTTGTGTCACATTGATGTAACTTATTACATTTTTTTTTATCTTGAGTCTATGTGTTTTAATTTAGTAGCAATGTCAAAATGAGTTGGGTGCAACATATGAAAATAAATAATAATAATTTGCAGCAAAAAGTAAAATCGACCAGATATAAATGTTTTCTTTGAACTGGTATTTTTGTAACTTAAATGATGTCTTTAGACCCATTGTATACATAAAAATAAAAACATAGTTCTCAGATAAGTAAAATGACCTATAGTACTATAATACTGCTTTGAATACACCCAATTTGTAGTTGCTTACATTTTGAACTACAAAACCAAAACTCCGGTTGTTATTTCTTGTGTATAAAGTAAATATAATGATATTTTCCTGTATGTCACTGTTTTGTTTTTATAAATTGGTAACAACGATAAACTGTCACAATATAATCGAATTTGCCATATTTTGCTTTTTCTTCAATACATTTATTACTTCAATTACATTGTGGCATGCTCGTTTTTAAATAGTAAAATAATTGCATCCGATTGTAAAGTTGTTTATATGACTGTATCGTTATGTATTTGTTAATACTGTGTTACATTACAACTACTTATAATACCCAATTCTTATGCATAATCATAATAGTTAATTAGATTTTAGTCAACATGTTGCAATAATTCGCCTAAAGGCAAAAACACATTAGTGAATAGAGATTTATTAAAACACAAAATGATATTTTAGCCGGTTTTTATTTAATTCTTAATTTTATTATGATTTTTTATATGTATTATATATAGGGAAAGGGACGAGGAGTGTTCTCAGTTGTACAGTGTCTCGTTGAGGGTTCGGTGCGGTTATGAAATGAATTGTAAATATCTCTGATCTGGTTGTTAATACGGTGTAAATTACTCGCTTTATGTATCGCTTGAGTGCATTTTGGTGCGCGTCGTTTGAATATTGTCAACGATTTGGAGGAAAGAGCCGTAGGAAAGCGCGTAATATGGACAGAGAATCACCATCCAGTGATCTGTGATACATGTAACACTGCCTTTAGCATAATTATGTATTTGCTAATAACTATTTTGTGTCGTGTACGCGAGGATGGCGGCTTTCTTGCGGTTTTTTCATATGTTTAAGTTCCCTGCGCGGGCGCTCTGACGCAAAAGTCCAGGTGATTTTTGCAGTGGTCCGACGAGATATTTTTATAAATAGCGGTCATTCACCTACATCAAGTTATATGTGATAAGAAACTAATATCAGCTTTGTAATTTAAAGGTAGAGGCTAGATGTAGAGCCAACATGGCGATAAAATAGCGTTTGGTATTTCTCTGACGTCGGACTTTGGTATTGCCTGGTTTTATCAGCAAAGGTGTAAGTTAAAAATGTAATACAAGTCCCACAAGTGGGTGTACACGGATATGAGGGTAGTTTTGTAAGTTTATCGCGAGTGAAAAAGTTCGAACTTATCCTAGTGAGAGTTGAACCCAAGTGCATTATTTTTGTAAGTTTTTGTAACGTGTACTCTACGCAGCGGTGACTTGTACTTTGTAAGTGACAAACGACGCGCCATGATGCACTCAACGGTTTACGTCTTTGTAGAATATTAGACAAAATCTTTGTGATAAAAAAAACTTTTAAAATATCATTCAGTAGAACGATGTCTCTGTATATATTATAGCGTATGGATAAGCAAAAGCTACATATATTTTGTTAATGTTGATGGAGGTACGCACTCTTAATATCGTTTGCAGTGGACGTAGCATAGTAGGTACTCGGTCGTACTTCTCTTGTGTTTTAATCACTCCCACCTCCGATTGTCTCTATCAAAATTCGTTATTGTTCTTGTAAGGTATTCGATGTAACAATGGAATATTTTGCAATATATAAATAATATAATTTTTTACTGTAAGTGGATCATAACATAGTAGAGCTGTATATTATCCAGATGTCAAATATTATTTCTTTCTTAATGTTTGAACTAAACATGTAAAATTTAAAATAATAATATAGAATAAAAGATGTTATGATAATTAATTACATAAAATCTTTGTTTGAATTGACTGCCTTTTCCTTAATATTATCCAAATTGTACATGAAAGCTCTTAGCTTAACCTTCAATGAATCAAGGCACTTCTATTGCCTGAAAATGAGAAACTAGAAAATATTATACGTTCCAGGTATATTTTTAGCTAACATGCAAACACTAAGGATTCGGGAAGAAAACTTGCTTAACTGGGCGTTCCAACCTGGTCCTCAGAGGAAGTAACCTTTTGTAGGGCTCTATCTTATCTGGGGGCGATTACAGATGTCCATGGGAAGAAGGGATAAAGAAGACTGGATGAAAAAAGTTATAGTATACTTTAGTATAAAGAAATAAAGCGTCTCGATGACTCCGTGACAGCTTTTCATTGAAGTAGCAAATGAGATCACAGTTCAGCCTATGGTTATTGCCGTCAATGTGTAAATGTAAGGATCTTCACACAAATCAGGGGATCTGCTTAAGTCGCTTTCAGATACTTTGCTACTCTTAAACGTTAAAATAATCACTTCATTGTAAGTGAGCCGGCAATCAACACCTTAGAAATTGATGTGGCGTGGCGTGTGTGGTGCTTACCCCGATCGAGAGTTACAAGTTCGTGGTGACAATAATAAAAACTAGATAGACCTAAATAAAAAAGCGTTTCCTGTGAAATGACTTCACAACAGCAATAATACAATGATAAAAGTAGAGGCTAGCTTTCTAAACATATTATGATTTTTTATTTTTAAAATGTTTTTACGGCTTTTGGCTTGGCGCCTTAAAATCTAACTTCATTAATTCGCGGCCATCTTTTTTCATCTCAAAAAAAATATATTATATTATGATAGAAAAAATGAAAATAAAATATATTCAAAACTTTTATGGATGATACTAGCCCAGAGATTTAATCTAATAATGAGCGCATGATAGCCTTTCCTCATAAGCCTGGTCACCTATTTTTTCTGCATTAATTATTTCAAGAGTATGCTTTCCCTTCCCCTAATTATCAATCAGGAGAATGTCCTCCAACCATTCGTAGTGGTTATTTGAGAGTTAGAGATATGGGAAATTCATATTTATTTGCTCAATTTATACTTTTTTAACCGACTTCCATAAAGGAGGAGGTTCTCAATTCGTCTGTAGTTTTTTTTACGAACTGTCATAATGTAATAGACTAGAGTTGCTAGTAGATTAAAATATCGCTATATATGAACGCTATATATAACTATATATGGAATGGTTATAAATATGGTAAATACAAGTTTCAATGCAATCGCAATGTTTTTGATCATTTTTACAATGCTAGTATTAAGTGATGGATGAAAAAATCGTAATTATAAAGTTATCAATATATCAATGCGTAAACAAATATTTACTTCACTACTTTGATATTTAATTTATTTTTCTAATGCAATTATGTAAATCTTATTGGAAATGGTTTAATATCGATTAAAATATCGATTTTAAAATCGACATTATACTCATTGTCGAACTTTCTATTTAACGTTACATCGACAAATCAAACATTTTGGTTGTCATGTCTTGTTTTTGACGTGTTTGTGTTGTGTTTATGTTTTTGTGCTAAGAAACTTTACTATTGGATTAACCGGAATATTTTAATTATTTAACGATGTCGTCAAAAAAAGTGTTAGTATTGGATATTAAAGTTACTCAAAAAAAGTATATAAGTAATTTATTATTCATCGATTGTTCTAAATTCAAATATTCAAAGTTATATCTTTATGAAATATTTCTGTTGAGATATTTTAAATAGGTATAACTTAATATTACTTACAAGGATACGTACCGAGTGAATTATTAACTGGTATGAACGGCATTTCAGAGTAAGAAGTACAAGTGAACAAATAAATTACATGCTTAAATATATGGCAGAGAACCCTACTTTCGCTAATCATAAAAACACGAACCCCGCACTCTGGGAAAGCGTAGAAAGGGAATGGGAGTCCTTAAGAACCGTTCTAAAAACCTATGGACCCGATAAATCCACCCATCAATGGAAACAGGTACATCTATATGGATATTATAAATAAAGTAATTGCAAGTAATTAAAAAAATGCATATGTGGACATGTACACTGTAACCAGCTCCATATAGGTTCTACCTTAAGCTTAAAACAGATACATTGGTACTCGTCAATATTCCATTTGTCATCATATGTGTAACGCACCTGGCATTTATTCAATGCCACTGAAGTTCTCAACTACATTACTTTAAAATAAGTGACAAGGCAGTACATCCCTGGTACATCCCTGGTTTTACAAGCTTGAAATGTGTTATGGTAGATTATTATTAAAGTTCTGTTGCAAACACACCTTTTTTATAATAATGGAATTTAAATGAAAGATGATATTTACCGTATTGCCGTCTCAAGGGTGGGGAGCAGACTAGGGACTAGCATTCCCATGCTTCAAGCAAATGCGATTGTCATTGCTGACAAGGCACATTGCACTTGGTTCGTGTAGCTATATATGTCCCTACAACCTTTTTAAAACAGTTATAGAGGTGCTACTGTAAGTATATGTGGAATATTAAGTAGCTTAAACATTCACAGCCCCTAAAATAAGGTATCTCATTGTACATACAGTTTATACGTACGTATATATAGCTCATTTTATATGTAAGCGTACCCTTTAAAACAGTACAGAGCTCTTCCATACAATGGTAATCTTATGACATTGTACAGACCATATAGAGACATCACTATTACTCATAAAATTGAATTTTAATAAAATTTAATAACAAAAAATAATATCTGATAGATTAATGATTTTTCATAGACCTGGCGAGACTTGAAACGTAAATATAAAATTAATTCAAATGAAAATACCACAAAAGAAAATGGAGAAACGTCAATGTCTGATGATTTTACAGAAAATAAAACATTGGATAATTTAGATTGTATTGAAATTGAGAGCCCTAAAGGAAATGTGGAGTCCCTGATTAGTGGGGTGAGTATGAGTTCAATTGTTTAAGTGTGTTCATGCACCATGCAACATTCACCCAGTTCACCTGATGGTAAATACTGTTGCACAGGGTCATCAGTAATCAACCCTTATTAGCCTAAAACAAGTCTGACTTACTCTAAAATCATGACTTAAAATTTAAGATTTTATTTACCAATTTTTAATATGTAACAAATCGTACTATATCTACACTTCCTACATTACATTCTGAACACTACACTAGGATGTCTTCTTGTGTCATAAATCTTTAAAACACCCAGAGTTAGAACTGAAATCTAAATTCATAATTTCGATGTCTGTCTAGTTATTAATTGACCCTGGATCCTCTACATGTCAGACCAGTACGGTGAGCACTCCTCATGCACATACCATACCATACCATTAATGAATGAATTATACTATTTATTTATTTCAGAAAAATGAAACTATTTTAGAAAAAGAGGACAAACAGGTGGACAAGTTTGATTATATCAAAGAGATGAGAGAAGAATCAAAAAAGAGAACTGTGTAAGTATACATTTATATATATACAATATAAAATGTAGATTTTAATCATACTGGTAGTTAGGTCAGAGACAGAAGAAGGTAGCTTAATTAGCCGTTCAATTTACAGGGTAGCTTTCCTGGCTGGAACAACTACTTTCCTTTGACATGGTTGTATTGCACGTTAGCGTGTGTCAGAAATTAATAATAATAATAATTAATTACAATATAATTTTACATTGCAACTTGTCAAAAATGATAACTTTTGGAAATAATGTGAATTTCAAATGTAAGTGGCAAAGCAAGTCCACTATTACGGAGTGTGTTTCCTTTGCGTTTTACTGTCTCAGTAGCGGTGTACTGTATTCGTTACAGTTTGTTCAATTTTTTTCTTGTTTTAAAAACTTTCGCCCGCGGCCAAAACTTCGACCCAATTTTGCCGAAGCCGAATGTTTTGCCGAAGGTAGGTTTTTTGGCCGAATCTGGCCTAAGCCGAAGCCTTGCCCGGACACTATTAATGAGCGACATTGTTTTAAGTAAATGCATTGATTTTCTTTTTGACCCATGATCTTCAGGAATATTGGCGCGGAATATCATCCTTATTAAAGTTACTAAAAAATACAAATTGCATTACACCTAGTAACTTACTTTCTTAAACACAGATAGAATTGACTCTTACGCACTTTTTTCTAATTTCTAGTTACATCAAGTGCACAAATACGCAAATAAATATCTTATTGGAATATATGGCGACACATCGTTCCTTTGCTAATGGTAAGCTCCAAGGCCCCTCAGGTATCGCTAAAATGGAAGAACAGTGGCATTTCTTATGGGAAACACTTAAGGAGTACGGGCCTGAAAAGTCCATTGTTCAATGGAAACAGGTACTCTTTCATAATCAAATATGAGAGGCAAAGTGGCTTTAAAGTTTATTTAAACCTATAAAATATATTCCATCATTTATTCTTCAATATTCAGTTTAAACTTAAGTTGTACTTAAGTTGGTGGATCGCCGTTTAATCCTGTTTTACCGACTGCGTCAGAAGGAGAGTAATGTTTTTCGAGTGTATGTATGTATGTAAGTTCATTATTTGGCACGCGCTACAGTCCAAACGGCTTGGCGGATCGTGACATATAATATGTTATTAGAAGCGTCTCAGTATGGAAAGTGCCATAGGATATATGATTTAAAAAAATGGCGCCTGCAATTACGGGAAAAAGGGGGAGATATATATAATTTTACCTAACTATTTTGATAAAAACTCATTTAAACCGTCCAATTAAAATATCTTTATGAACAAAAAAAACGTTTAAAGCAGTCAGGTTCTTTTGTTTTAATGTTTTTAACAATGTTAATAGTTAATTTTAGAGAAAGAGATAACAGTTTTATTTTGTAGACATGGCGGGACTTAAAGAAGAAAGCACGGAAAGAACATGACGATAAAACTTCTGCCTTAAAAAAAGGAAGGAATGGACCAACAATAACTGATTTGAGTTTAAAGATTTTAGAAATTATTGGATATCCGAGCCTGCAATTGAATGGACGGCCGAATGTGGAATTGGAATCTGATTCTTATTCAGAGTCAGAGGTAATAACGGATAGAACGCTACCAGAGTCATCGAGAAGTGAAGTAAGTTTTGGTATTAATTTTTGAGTGTCATATTTAAGGTCTTGAATGTTTGAATGGCTTGAATTTAATATACCAGTATAACACGCAGTTTTACGGGTTTGATTCCCGGGCAAATTTGTGTATTACTATTATTTTATTTATTTATTACTTATTAATTTCAATGCTAGTTTTTATACCTAAAGTTATGCGTTTTAGGAGAAATGTGATACAAGGAATGATCAGTATTACACACACACAGGAGATGGGTTAAAACAACAGAAACATAGGTAAGTCACATTTGCCTACTTTTCCTTTTCTTACACCCATTCTGTTTAAAAATAAAGCATTGAATGCTTTCATAAGCATTGACGACTCGCGTGGCGGAGCAGTCCCCATACTGGTCTGACACCTAGCAGATTGCGGGTTCGATCCCCGGCCAGACACATAACTGAATGATAAATTTATATTTCTGTTCAGGGTCTAGGTGTCTGTATATTCGTCTTTGCATTTCCATGGCATCCACGACACAGAAAAATCTTACTGTGGAGCCATCAGTGTAGAAAGCGTTTAAAGTTATTCATATCTAAAGTAATCTTTGTGTTTTTATAAGGTTAACAGGTAAATAAAAGACAGAGACATAAAAATAAACATTATATTTTTCAATGGCCATAATGTACTTGACTAACAAAATAATAACGAGCGTCAAGCTCCAATTTATATCATAACATAATAATCAGTCATTTTATTAGTCGAGTATCCGTTACCATATAAAAACAGTTAATTCTAAAATGAATATGTACAACGTAATGGCGGAAACATTATAGTAGAATTCTAGATTTAAAAATTAATCAAATAAACTTAATGTATATAATAATAACGACGACTAATAACATCAAGTCTTATCAAAATAATTTTCCAAAAATCTTTCATCAAGTGTCCCCGAGACCTTGACTAGGTACATTCTTTTCTATCACAGCCGTATCTAAGAACACTGAAACATTGTCTATGCCAAGTCTTTAGCAGTCTTCTATACACTTCCACCGCAACTATTAAAAAACTAACGCTAAAAATATAAATTTACACTTTGTCGCTTTGCTTGAATAAGAACACAATTCAATTTTTTTTCAGTTTCAAACTAAAAATACATTTTAATCTAAAATTAGGTTTTATAATGATAAAAACTCATATTGAAATATTTTTGATGAATGAAGTCATGTTTCTTATTATTTTAACTTTATTAATTAAGAAGATAAAAGCATTGTTAAATATTTACCCCTCTCTCTTGTTTTAAATTAGCGTTTTTGAGTTGTGTTATTATTCATTCTAAGTAGCGAATAGCGACTAAACATAAAGTAAGATAAATTTAAAATATACAAAGTAAAATAACCTCCCCCAATGTTTCCTAACACGTCAAATCCATTCATACAAACATTTGCAAAGATATTTTGGTTTGTTTACAAAACTTAATCCTTTCGATAATACATAGTTCAAACTTAATATAAATCCTTTATTTATAATGTGCCACATTATAAATATTTTTACGATTTAGACTTTTATGGAAAAATATTATAAGGGGATATCCATGAATTATATTTGATATTGTTATTTTGGACGTAATATAAACCATTTAAAAAGATTTCTCGATAAAGCTCTAAGCAAATCCAATACATAAGTTTAAAGTATATTCATTTATATATTTTACCAATATAACCGTAATATAATAAAATACTGTACATATTCTAACAGTAAAAGAGCAAAATTTCTCTGCAATCATAAAATTTGTATTTTAAACTATTTGGTAACAATTACCTTCAATTATATTAATATTAACCCTAAAATCTTAGACTGGGAAGAATAAATACTTAACAATAATCGAAATAATTTCGGAAATAACAATCTCTGCTTATAACTCTTGTTATATTCGGAATATCTAATGAAGACGTAAATGCGATATAGTACGTATAAAATTAACGTTAGAAGTAGGAGTAACTGTAAGTTGTAACAGATTGTTAGAAATTTCAAACAATTTAATATTCTTATTTCTTATAATTATTCAATATCTTAGTTATATATTGACAAATTCAGGAAAAGGCGCGTCTGTGCAATATTTTTTTGTATTCTTCATCACATAACTTCAATGGTTCATTTTGTCTATTCAATTAAGGTATATAAAATATTATATTTCATTAAAAAATGAAAGAGAAGTATAATTGGTATCAATTCAAATTGTCAATGTGTAACTGTTACTTACACATTGACAATTTGTAAGTAACAGTTACACATTGACTTGTTTACTTTTCTTAAGGACGGCGAATGATTTCCTGTTTGATTCATTCTTACATTTTTATTGTTTTTTATTTCTTGCTAGATGCGCGATTTCAACTACCGCAGACAATACCGATTAATAACATTATAATGGCAACATAATTTATACAAATACTTTTCAAAAGACAAATATATTAACATTTATCATTATAAATATTAGGAATACAGACATAACTCTTATTTTCAACATTTCGTGTAAAATAAAATACTTTAAAGAGAATAATTATATTACGCGTTGTCTATAATCTGTATTGTGTATATAGAAACTATCTATTGTAACGAGGTAGTTGATTCAGGATGTCTATGTCATTTGTACTCCTAAATTAATTAAAATTAACTTAAGTTACAAAATTAATTAAATTGATGCGTAAAACAAGTTAATGTTAAATGTCACTTTTTTGACGGGAAACGTCACACTTATAATCTTTTTGGCATGAATTCTTCGATATTGAATTCCTAGTTCGTATAATAATAGTACGGTGTTTACACTGTCTCATCTCCGCTAAGTATCTTACTTAAAAGCACTGCACTGTGGTCCCCAGCGAAGCCTAATCGATTCTAGACCTGCTTTATCAGTTGTAAAGTAAAGTAGACTGTCACATACTACCATGTCCATGTGCACATATAAATTATGTTCTTGGAGTGACATGTAGTCGAAGGTGGCCGCGTAGTAATCGAGAAATGTCCATAAGCACATGTTCTATGTGGAATATATCCTATTTCCGTCACATATAAGCGCAAACGTAGGACGATTGTCCCTCATGGGATTATTCTGAAAGATTTTTGATGTTGAAATCGCTATTAAGGTCCTGCGTGGTTCTATATGGAATAAATCCGAATTGCTTGTCATTGCGGGACCGCATCGGTGGTTTTAGGGGAGATACTGTGTAAGATCGTGCTTCCACGGATCTCCAATTGCGGTCTTATACGAGACAAATCCGAAGCGCTTGTCATAGTGAGTTTTAAAAGTGTGCTTGCACGGGACGTCCAATCTCGGTCCTCACGGGATAAATCTGAACTGCTTGTCACGGCGAGGTTGTGTAAGGGCGTGTCTACACGGACCAGCAGTCACGGTATTATATGACACACGTCATATGCTAGTCACAGCGAGACCGCAACGGAGTTACGAGCGTGTCTTCCTGAACCGTCAGTCGCAGTTCTACATATTACAAATGACTAACCACGGCGGTCTACACGGACCGTCAGTTGCAGTCCTACGTGTTAAATGAACGATCCCGGCGAGACCGTGCTATCCACGGCTAAACCGTGACGGAGCTGTACGAGCGAGTCCACACGGACCGCCAGTCGCAGTCCTACATAGTACAAAGATCACGGCGAGACCGCGACGTAGCTTCCGAGGCGGTCTACACGGGCCGCCAGTCGCGGTCGTCGGGCTCCCGCTTGACGTGGTAGTCGAGGCAGGGCTGGAAGTTGACGTGTATGGTGACGGGGTGCAGCGGCGCGGCGAGCGTGGCGGCGCGCGCGTCCAGCACGTCGAAGGCGCGCGGCTGCCGCGCCAGGCACGCGTACTCCACGCTCAGCGGCACGTAGTATTTACCTGGGGGGAGAACCGGGCCTTAAATTACTGTTTAAAAGGTACAGGAGGGGGAAGGGGGTATGAGATGGCGTTATATGCTTTTATAGTGTTTGTGTAAATTAATAAAAATATCCACAATTAACCGTGGCGTTAGTTACTTTATAGACTGTGGGGGAGAGGGGGGGGGGGTATAGTATAACGGTATGCGGTGCGATGGTTTCTGTA